>JAVHJQ010001253.1:0-20920 GCA_031306095.1 Pyricularia sp. CD86 | reverse complement strand
ATCCATACGAGGATCGAGGCTAAGAGGTCTAGGCTAAACCAGCTGCGTCATACACCCCTTTCAAGATCGGATTTTCTGGCATTCTTTTTTTGGGTTTTAATTGTTTGTTTTCTTGGTTTTACCAGATATCACGCATTGCAGAATCTTGGGTTTTGCTTTTATTCTCCAACTGATCCTCACGATTGCTTCTCTAATGTGATCCTTGTTCTTCGGCTGATGTTCAGTGGGAGCCCTGGATCTAAACTGTGGTGCTCAGACTTTCCCAGATGCTCTAGCGGCTCAGCCCGTCTTTCTTCTATTGCGCTACTCGTCCAATCAAGCGCCGTTGCAAGACGTTCCTGGATATGACCACGGAAATTACTGGGGAACAGACTAAGGCTCACAGGGCCTCGGGTAGATGGCAAAAGGTGGGCAAGAGCTGGGTCGTCCAATATTTCTGAATCCCTTGCATCACGCCACAGCCCTTGGCATCTGGCCTCGTTCCTTGACAATGAACAAAAAAAGAGAACAAAACAACATAAACATCACTTGGGTGTTGCATGGACAGGCCTCGTGTCTGATGCCATCCGAAAAAAGGACAAGACATCGTAAATGCATGTGCATCAAAACGACAACAGCGAGACCGAGCTGCTGCATACTCGATAATTCTAGTCTCTTTCCATGCATAAAGCTCGAACGAAAAACACGAATAACAAGAACAGAAGCCCGTAGCGTAAAGCAAGGCTGTTTTTTTTTAATGTCTTTTCGTCATTCGAAGAACAAAGTAAGGTAAGATATGGTAGAACAAAATACACGACTTTCTCATCACTTACATGATAAACAATATGCTGACATGGCCCGAGAAAATCTAGACTTTTCCTATCTCGAGTGAGACCAATGATTCATGATCTAATTAAACAATTTACCCACTCAATACCAAATCCAGCTCAAAATATCGTCGTGAATCGTTGACAGAAATATTAGTTCGGGTAAATTAATCGAAACCTCCATCGTTTGTCCGCACAAGATACAGCACCTTGCCTTCAGCGCCGACGGCCACCACCACCACGGTGCATGCGATTGTGAATTGCGTGCTTTGTCTTGTTCACAGGCTCTTTCTTTTCAACCATTGAGCCGGCAGGGTTCATAATCAGGTTGCCCAGCGCAGTGTTTGTGACTTGTCGAAGAACTGCATGTCTCTTGCCACCCCTGAGATTGGGCTTCTTGTTGGCAATGACTCCGTCAACGAGCGCGGCGCCCACGGCAGCCGTGGCGATCTGGGCGCCTTTAGTCCCGATCCAGTTACCTGGGGAGTCATAGCTACGTAGGGCAGCCATAGTGCCTGCCTCTAGAGCGCAGCGCGCAGCCTGTGACCATGGCACATCCGAAAAGGGGCTCTCTTTTTTGCTTCTGCTCTTGCTGCGCCCGCCAGCTGTACTCTCATTGCTGCTTCTGCTTCGCCGCCCGCGGTCACCATCTCCACGATCGCTGCTGCTTCGGTGCCTGCCGCGAGGGTAATTTCGCGTTTCGGTGGTGCTCGGCGGGTATTTAGAGCGCTCTCGCCTGCCTCCAGAGGCTGGTGGATAGGTAGATCGGCTAGCAGGTGGAGGAGCCGAGCTCGACTGCCGGCGGAGCATTGGAGGAGCATCACGTCGGCTTCCCCTTCGGTCTGATTCGTGGCGGTCGTACTCTGCATCGTAATCACGGGAGCCACGGCGATGCGGCCTACTAGACCCGGACCTGTCGTGCCGGTGTGACGAGTGGTCCCTGCCGCTAGCCGCCGTCGACTGCCGTCGTCTGCTAAAGTAGTCGTCCTCGTCTCCCCTGCTTCGCCGCCTCGACGATTCGTCCCACGGTGTCCTTTGCGGTTGTGCAGACTGTGACCTAAAACCAATATCCTCCTCGTCGGAGAGGTAGTACTTGTCTCTTGGGTTGTAGTCGTCAACATGCTGGCTTCTTCCTCTTTGAGAACGTCGGTGCTGCTGTCGCTCTGGTGAATAACGGCGTCCGCTGCTCATAGGCTCCCGGCGACTTGATTCACGCCTCCTTCGGCCATACGGATTGTAATCATCCTCCTCCCCTTTTGAGGCGTATGCGCTGTCATTATCGTAGTCATAATTGTACCGGCCCATGTGTGAGTAGTGATCACCCGAGACAGAGTGCCTGCGCCCACTTGACATGGTGCGCTGTCAAGTACGATAGTCTTGATTCAGTTCAGGCCAACTGAGACTGACTACTGCAAGTAGTGTTGGTGGGGAAAACAAAAAGGCGCTCCAAAGTGTGCAACAAGGTATGGTAGCGCGTGCGCAGGGTATATTCTAGGGCAAACTTGGCCAGCGGCTAAGTAAATAAAATAGACAGGCAGGGGTAGTTTGGTATGTAGTAAGTCTTGGCAAGGCGTAGCTTCTTGCGCAAAAAAAAAAAAAAACAAGATCCAAGTCCTGGGCGTTCTATAAATGTAACGGTAGTCACGGAGTTGGTGTGGGTAAGCAAAAAGGAGATGGTGTGTAAGTGACAGGCAAGAAAAGGGAAATGCCGAATATGTATATTAACCTGAAATGCCAAGGGCACACAGAGATAGACGATGATGCAAAGGCTTCGGTAGTCCAAGGTGACACAGAATCACAAATAGACTTAGCGCTGTTTATGGGAGACTGTGATACTGTAGAGGCGTCAAGGGGAGTTACTAGGGCAAGGCAGTCGGGAAGTCAGGCGCTGTCCTCCCTTCTCCCACGCACAGGATCATGTTCCCGTATGTGCATGCCCGTGCCCCCCTCTCCGATTTCGACCACATACTTCGTACATACCAGTACCACTTTTGGCCATCAACTCATCGATCGACACGCCAAATCCAGGGTGCCTGCTTCAGTAAGCGTTGGTTCGACGCCAAGTGATGAAAGAAACGTGGGCCGACGAGGTTGGTCGCCTCCAGTTTCTGTGGCAGTACAGTACGGGAACCCGGTAGCGATGCAAAAAGCCTCAGCATCGGTGGTGTTTGAAGAAAAGAAAAGCCATCTTGGTCCCCCCTTCCCGGCACCCACCCAGCAGGATAGCGTCACTTCATGTCGATCTCTTCATGTGGGCAACTGTATCATTGGCCAGTCTTTCTAATAATGTGGGGCTTTTCGCTACCACGAACAAGACTGGCCCCACATCACGCAGGGTCCTGGGGCTCTATGATGTCATTGTCTTGGTAAGCTCCCTTCCTCTACCGGTAATTCTCTTCTCCAGGGGAAAGCCTCCAACAAACAAACGATGGAGAAGGGACACGAGGGATTCCTGCCACTCGGAGACGGGCTGGGGTGGAGAGGTTCCGTTGGTGGTTTTCTTTGGGGCCAGTTGGGAAGGGAGCGGATTCTCTTTAGCATCCATGCCCATAATACGGTAACATTTCTTTCCTTCCAAAGGAGGCAACGGAGGCTAACTGCTAAACGGTGCGACATTCCACCGCTTCTCTTACGTCAATGCCCGCATCATCTATCTATTCGTGTATGCATCTTTGCAAAAATTTCCCCCTCTTTTACAGAGTAAAAACTCTGTACATGTTTGGCTCGTGGTGAACGTGACTGCTGGACAGGAAATCAATTCACCGGTAGAACTAATACTGGCAGACTGGATCCTTGATTGTGTCTGGACTTTTTGTCTCACGTCGGGTTTATCTAGTCAACCTGTCTTGTCTTTTCTCGGTACTAGGTAACACTTGGCATATGAGAGTATCCACAGCTATTCAGGGCATTGAGCTTATCTTTGAACAGTCCCCATCATCCCACCAGAATCTCCAGACAAACCGAGACAAACAGCTACGGCTAGGTACCCGAACCCATAGAGATAAGCCGAAACAAACGCAGATAGGGGTCTAGAACTCCAGAAATTGCCACTAGAAAAAAAAAGACGATTGGATTGTCACCTGACGAAGAATGGAAAGGATCGAAGATTTGCCAATAAAAAACTGTAATCCAATCCTATCCATGCAAGTCATGCATGGTATTGACGAACAGGTAATAAAAACGCTATTATCACGGTGTTTCTTTTGTTGGTCTGAACTGACGCCAGCTTACTTGTCCGCAAACGCTTGCGAATTTCAGGATCCATGCTTGTATGCCGTCACGATGCATATGAATCCCTCAGCCTCAGATAGGTCTTACTGTCAAGTGACCCCCTTCAACGCTAACCCAAAAACCCCTCAAAAGATCCGTTCCCAAAGCCGGTTATTCTACTGTAGCCAAAAAGCTCCCCGATCCTCGGTCTAATTACTTCTAGCACCGCATGCTAATAAAAAGTACCCCCCACCCCAGTTCCTTTGACCCCTTTGTGTTGTACCGTGGTTGCATGGGTCTTGCCCTTACTGTACAGTTATTCTTGGCCTTATTTTGACCAATTAGAGCACAAAAAACACTAAACAACTCTAATGCTAATGATGAAAAGAGTTTGACGGTTTTCCAATGACACAATTCACGACTAGGCTCATCCATCATGCACTCACTACCTTTACTGTAAATGAAAAGGACCACGATCTAATATTATCCTAATTCTTCTACCAAAATTGTTGTATGTACTAACTTTGAGCTTTTTAGTCAACAAATCACAAAGACATGAATGACATGCAACCCTCCACGCACCAGCCTCCTCATGGGCAAAAAGCCACAGATAAACTCATTTATCTGGATAGCTCCCTAATGGTCCATAAGCTTTCAATCCTGAAAGGATCTACAAGGCAGGGGCGTTGGGGTCCTCCATGCACTGGTCGACGCGCATGAGGTTCTTGCCGGTGGCCTTTGCCAGCTGGATGAACTGCCTCAGGTAGCCGACGGTGCTGGGGTAGAGGTAGTGCAGCACGACCAGGTTGCCACCCTTGGCGACGTCGCGCTTGAAGGCGTCGAGCTGCTTCTCGGGCGTCGAAGACTCGGCCCAGAGCCAGTCCTCGACATCGACGCTCCAGTTGACAATGTAGGCGCTGTCGGACCCCGTGTTGGCCACCAGACGCTGCCTCATGCGGGCGCCCTCGTTTCCGAAGGGCGGGCGGAAGTACTTTGTGGTGTAGCCGTTGAACTGGTCCTTGACCGCCTGGATGTCCTCGGCGTACTCCCAGTCGATGGCGTCGTTGCTGGGCAGGCCCTCCATCTTGGGGTGCGTGTACGAGTGCAGCGCCAGCTGGTGGCCCTGAGACACCATGTCACGGTAGATGGCGCTCAGGTTGGTGCCGGGGTCCTCGAGCGGCGCGCCCACGGTGAAAAAGGTCACCTTGATACCCTCGTCGCGGATGATGTCCATGACCTGCGGCGCCAGGTTAGGGGCGCCGTCGTCGATGGCAAATGCGAACGAGTTGGGTCGCTTGCAGGCAAATATGAGGTTGCCCGTAGCCAGCTTGTTGGGGATCTTGAAGTTGTCGGGGACCTTGTTGACGATCTCAATCTTGGACAGAGTGACCGGGTCGCTCGAGTAGAACCCCTTGAAGGCCACAGCGAGGGCGCGCTTGCGCTCAATGTTGAAGTGTGACATCGGGATGTAGATGTGGCCGTTGCTGGCATAGCGTGCAGCCTCGAGAGAATCCCAGGTCTCGGGAAAGGGCGCAATGGTCTCGTCACACTTGGAGTTGTGCTGCTGCAGGGCGATGGTGAACTTGGTGCTGCCACTGTACTGGACGTGGAGGTAACCACCGTCGAAGCTGGTGATGTCCTTGCACGTTGTTCCGAGGTTGCTGTAGAAGGCGTAGTCGGCGTCCGTGGATGTGATGGTCAGCTTGTTGTTGCCCCATACGAGCTTCATGGCGTCGTCACCGCCGTGCCATCCGCCCTGGTTGTTCGAGTTCGAGTTCGAAAACGTATCGATCACCATGCTTGCCTGGGTAGGGCCGATGGGGGCAGCGACGGTCGCCGAGGGTACGGCTGGGTAGTTGTACTTGGGAACGCTGTACTCGACCACTTGGCTGCCGCAGTAGAAGGCCATGGGGCCAAAGGTGACGGCGCCAGGCAGCTCGGCAAACAGCACCGTGTTGAGCTTGGTGAAGTCGACCTCGGGGAACTTGGCAAAGTCGATATGGTAAAGCTTCTCGGAGCCGTCAAATGACCAGCCAAGATCGGTGGTGCTCCTGTAGCCCGATCCACCCTGGTCGGGGCTATCACAAGATTTAACAGAGGCAAGCTGGACCGCGAACTTGGCCCCGGAAGATGCCTTGATCTTCAACGAGATGCCTCCATAGATACCCTTGACATTGCTGCAACCCGTCTGGCTGTAGAAGTATGAGCTCTTGTCCTTGGGGTTCAGGGTGACTCTGTTGTTGGTTCCGACCACAATAGAGTTCATGGAGCCCTCGTCGCTAGATGGCTTCAGCATGGCGTTGTAGTACAGGAAGGTGAGACGTGACTGTGACTGCCAGTCGTCAATCACCTGTGTATTGCAAGTGCCGGCCGAAGGCTGGGCTGCCGTGGTCGATGAGGTCGTGGTTGCGGCTGCAGCGGTGGTAGACGCGACAGACTGGGCCGAAGAAGCCCGAGTGGGAGAGGCTGTGCTTGCTCCGGCTGTGTTTCCACCGGTTGTTGAGGTGGCGGGGGTCGGCGCAACCGAGGATGATGGCACACTTGAAGCGTCGCACACAAGCTGGATATTGCTTAGCTTCCACCCTGCCTTGTTTGAAGAGAAGACGCTGAAGGCAAAGGTTGAGACGAAGTCAAGCTTCGGAGCTTCGGTGCCGACAAAAGAGCTCAAAGGAACGGTGAAGGTCTTCTGCGTGGTACCAATGCCGGTCACGCCGTAGTAAGCGCTCTTGTAGGTAGTCCCGGCATCACAGGAAGGATTTGTCTGGATCTCGATCGTCATGGAAGATCCGGCAGCTGGAGCCTGAGCCACGAACGAGAGGGCATTGTATCCCTCGGCAGTTGTCTTGCGGCATGAAAAAGACTCGTAAAAGTACGAGTCGGTCTTTGGGGTAAAAGACAGGGCCCCGCCGGAAGCCGATATCTTGCTCATGGTGCCATCGTCTGCGGACAGACAACGAGTAATGTTGTTAGCTACTGAGCAAGTCCAGAATGAGACGAGAGGTTGGTGGTGCACTTCACTTACCGCTGGTGTATGATCCAAGGTTGTTGGTGTTTGTAGAAAACTTTGAGAAGTTATCAATCACCAGATTTGACTTGCAGACAGCAGCATTGCTGTTACTGGCTCCCAGGCCAATTATGCCCAGGAGGTTTGCAAGGCGAGAAGCGTTGTTCATGTTGGGCAGTTACAAATCATAGATTAAGAATAGTGAGCGTGAGGCCAATTATGGGAATGGCGAGAACTGTATATTAAAGAAAACCTTTCAGAAACAAAAGAGAGACAGACTCCAACGAACAGATGCGGCGAGTCCCGCAAATGAGTGACTTTGATCGAGGAGATTCGGGAGAGAGCGATGGGGAGCGGTAGGAGAATGTCGAAACAACTACAGAGTGTCTCACTTCATCTTATATACTGAAGAGGATTCCGCGCTTGAATGATCGCCACTCTACACCATACATAGTACGCATCTGATCTCGTGTTAGCGCCGAGGATCTCGAAATGCCCTAGAAATATGCCAAGCGAATGATTTATATCGAGACTTGATCCATCCGTAGGGCAGCCAAGCTGTCGGTGGACTGATTCCCAGCAGCTGTCTCCCACGCGATCAGTTTGAGCCATTCACTAGGCCTCTTGGCTTTCTCGGCACCTATCATCTCCCAACAACTCGTACAGGGTGGGGCGTGCTGTAGGGGCTTGAACTGCTTCTCATGGCAAAGAAAAAAAAATAACGGATTATCTAGTGGCTTGGAACAATATTCGAAGCGGACGGTCAGAACATCCACTCGTTTTAGTCAGGGGTGGTTTGAGTCCTAGTTGCGTTTGGTCCTATTATTAGCGGGGAACACAGCCGCCGTCTTTTGCGCATTCTATTGCGCCAAGCGGGAACTAGTATCCGAGTCCCCATATCCGTCAACCGTAAACCTTGTCCAGCTCAACGAGATTTGGAGGAATCGAGGCCTAGGCATATCTCCCAGCCCTTGCCAGTGCTGGAATACCCTAATTTAGTGCGATTGGATTATTGTGAACTGGCAGTCCCTAAATCCCAATTTAGACGTTGTTGTCCTGAGATGTCTAAGCCCCCTTTATTATCCTTCAGTTGATATTTGCTGCATCAAAGAACCCTATTCAGTCCTCTGTTGCCTGGTAAGGTAGCACGCCAAGACTCTGACACATTCAGAATAATGCCATTAAGAACCTCCGGGGTTAAGCAGCAGGTACGAGATACGAGATCGGGTTTCTTCAGTCTTAGACTGTTTGCGCAATGACGTCTCGTACCAGCTGTGCTATCCGTAAAGAAACTTCGGTAGATCTGGGCACATCATGGCCTCCTTGGTGGTCATACATTTTCCGGTTGTTGCAAAAGTACGCCAGCTGCATACTGGATGGCCATTTCGGGTCCTTGCCCCCGTAGATGTGGACAGTAGGTATCGTGATGCGCAAATCCTGCGGGAAGGTGGTGAAGTCCAGTCCATAGACGTCTGTCGGGTTTGGCATCTTTCTGGGGTCGTGACAGAGATCCACTGTGTTGTCCCAGAGACCAACTCCAGGCTTAATCTTGTCGGGATTCTTGGCTAGGTTTTGGAGTTCCGCTGCCTTGGCCTTGAGGGCCTTGCCAGTGCGATCATTGATATCGTGAGCCCGTTGTGGGACGCGGATACCCAGATCTTCCAGTGAGGCGAAAGGCATACCGCCACAGATGAAGATGACTGACTTGAAAGGGAGGGGGGCGTCGGGAGTCTCGCGGGCGTGGTACAGCAAGTAGCTTCCGACTAAGGCGCAGCCTTGAGAGAAGCACAAGATGGCATCATATGGACCATTATCAGCCATGTACTCGTCGAACCAAAGGTGAGCGGCGCGGATGGCTTGTGGGGTAGCCTGAGGCCACCATGTGAAATTTCCCGAGCTGAGCCATAGTGCATCTACTCCTGGTGCAGCACCGCAGCGGAAGGGAGCATCCACAAAGTCGAAGCTGTAAGAGCTGTCAAGCTTATTCCGGAAAGCAACTAAACTTTGTCGATTAGTAGGTTTACTCAGAAGAGAAGATTTGACAGGTACTTAGGTTCAAATTGGAGTTGCTCACCTGTTTGACTTTTCAAGATGGCGCCGCTTGTGCCGAAGCCGTGAAGACAGAGGATTCTCATCATGTACTGAGAATGACCTTGATACTGATTAATACGAGTAATGAGCAGTTCGATTGGAATCCCGCACAGAAACGTATTCCGAAAAGACGAGATTGCGGCAACGTGATCTAAGAAAGTGTAGGATAGGATAGGAGCAAAAGAGTCGGTGAAGTCTGAACACGTTATTTGTAGGAATCAAATAAAAAAAAGTAAATGCCGCATGCCATGCCACCCAAGTGATATATGTAAGTAATTATTACTTCTCACCATATTCGGGTCAGTTTTTGGTATTTGTCAGGACTGTCGGGAGTCCGACATGGAGAGAGTCCGTACTTGCTTGACCTGACATGCATGGCTTGCAGGAATGCAACATGGTTATCACGGCCATTCTAAAAAGTGATGTGATATCCATATTTATTTTCCCACGTAGATTAGGACCACAAGAAAATATTTCTTCGAGACTTAGTGCCAGATTATATCGGATAAGTAGGCGCATTGAATAGTCTGGATAAGCGCGCACGCATATTGTTCTGACGATGGTTGTCGACCGAGCTGAAAGTGGTTGACGATTGATTGATGGCATTGTTGTTTTCTGGCCCCCCCAGTCAAGCAAAGCCAGTTGAGGCAGGGCAGGGGTTGACAGGGTGGGTTAAGTCGAACGTGACAGGCGACAGCAACGCCCCGCTATGGTGTAAACCAGGGGGGTCCCTTCCTGTCCACCCCCGCCGCTACCTAAGGTCACTGTCCCGCACCAGGCTCTGGGCTCCAGCGCAGCCAGTCAGCACTTTACTTGAGCTAAAATGAACAAACAACTGTGAACCCACCCATGACCGCTTGTTTGTTTCCCTACGATGCCAACATCAAGAGCATTGGATGGACGTAATCCCAGGCGCGAGAACAATATCCATCCAACTATTGTGATCTAGACAACGTACTGTACGATCGGTATTATTTTGAGTAACAGTCACGCCAGATTCTTTTTTTGCATCCCCATCAGAAGCGGCGACGGGACGCATACATCTATTCACTGCAAGTTTGCTGCAGACAAGCAAGGGAACATTAATTCTGCCAGCGGACAGACCCCAACCTCTAACTTGGGTGCACCGACACGGAGATGGGCGACCTTGTTGAGTACCTGTGCCAGAACGAGCCCAGCTTCCGCAAGTGGGTCAAGATCCTAACCTACCTATCTTATCCATTCGAAAATTTCACAAGATTTCCGTGCAACTAACGTCATCCTGTTTATCGCAGGGCACGCCTTCCCGCTCTTTACTCCGACTTCCTCGGCCAACGCGCCTCGAACCCCGACGGCTACGCCGCCAACGTTTCGGCATGGCGCCGCGCCCTTGCAACTGTGGCCCGCTCCGGTTTGGTCAACGCCGCCGGCTCTGGCTCTCCAAACATACTGGTCCTAGGCACCGATGAGAGCCTGGTCCGCGCACTCGAGAGCAGGCAATACGGCCGACCGCTCGCCCTGGGAGTGGTTGTGCAGGAGGCGATGGCTGCAGGCGACCTTATTCCGCTCAAAGATTTTATGAGCGGCAAGCAGAGCATATACGACAAGTCATCCTCATGGGGAGCATTGCCGCTAAATGTTGTCAGCTGGGGATTCAGGCAGCTAGGGGCCATGGCGGGCCTGGGAGGACCATCTGAGAAGATGCCGAAGGCGCAGCTTGTTGTTGTTGCGAATTTGGAATTGGCTGCAAAAGCTTTTGTTGAAAAGACGGCGGACGCAAACTCGAGATTTGAACGCACGTGGTCGAAGCCTCATTTCCTCAAAACCTTTGCAGCATCTTTGCTGCCATCTGGACCCTCAGGACCCATGAGTCTGTCTGCGACCGACGTCGATGTTCTACTGACTTTCTTATCAAGGGATAAAGACTTGGTGGTTTATGATGGCAACACGATTAGAATCAAAGATGCCGCCGGCCAGGAATCACCCACGATCACACAGGAGGACGTGGCGATCGCACAACTGAAGGAGTTGAAGCAGTATCTGGGGCACCAAACGCGCATTCTCGAGCGTCGCATCGAGGACCTCGCCGCCGCCGCCAAAGATGCGGTCGCTAAGAAGAACCGCGTCTCGGCACTCGCGGCACTCAAGTCCAAAAAACTTGCCGAGACGTCACTAGCGAGCAGGTTTGCCACGCTGTCCCAGCTGGAGGAGGTTGCGTCCCGAATCGAGCAGGCCGCAGACCAGGTGCAGCTGGTCAAGGTCATGGACACGAGCACCGAGGCGCTGCGGGGTCTCAACGAGCAGATCGGCGGGGTCGAGCGTGTCGAGGACGTCGTCGACCGCCTGCGGGAACAGATGGATGCCGTCGACGAGGTCGGCACCATCCTTGCCGAGTCGGGGCCAGTGCTGGACGAAGGCGAGCTCGACGACGAGTTGGCAGCTCTCGAGGGAGAAGAAAAGAAGAAGGAGGAGGAGGCAGCCGAGCGCGTGCGCAAGGAGGCCGAGGCAGCGAAAGAAGCCCAGCAAATCAAGGAGGCCGAGGAGCTGCGCCAAAAGCTCAATGCCATCGGGGAAGTTCCTACATCACTTCCAGGGACCAAGGATCCGGCTATCACGGACACCCAGCCAGAAGGTCCGTCCAGGCTGGACTCTGTTGAGAGGGACACAGTCGAAGTTCTCCGAAAATTGTCTCTTGAAGAAGATGGACAGGCACAGCCTGCTGTCTGATAAACACATTGCACATTCTCAACTTATAGGTAATAAGCATCTACATGGCGTACGGCGGACTTTTTTTCTTGGAGGGGTAGGCTTGATTTTAATACGTCGTCGTTGTCATTATCAAAGTATGACCCTTTGTTGGTCAAGATCATGTACTATTACAATTCCGGAGTACGATATATATCTTTTCTTTTTTTTTTGGCAAATCCGACTGGTGAATCTTTGAAACATTAATTCGTAATCATGACTGCGCTTTCTCTGGTGTTCTGGGGATCAAGCCTTCCCCAATATACTCTTTAATGCCACATCGATCAGCATCATCTATGGAAGTGCCAGAGCGAGCGGTGGCCGCCTCAGTGTCAGTGACATGCGGCTGTTCTCGGGCCGGACTTGTGAGGTCGACCACCTCATCTCTTCTGCTTTGCTCAGGGGCTTTGGCTTCTAATGATGGCGTCGTATCACCTTCTGGCAAAGTTTGAGGTGATGTATTTGGCTCGGAATGTTCTTGGCTAGACTTCGTTCTTGATTTCCGGGCGTTTGCTATTAAATCTTTGAAGGACGATTGATGTTTCGCGGCCCAAGCCTCGCCGTCGAAATCCTTGTCCTTGATCTGAGCACCGAGAGTAGCTGCTCGAGACGGAGCGGGGGCACCAACGGTCCGCTCCCATACCCCAAGGTCTTGTTGCAGCTCGGAGCGCTTCTTTGGCCTAAGGGAGTCGCAATTGGCATTCCATATTGTGACCCATTCCTTGTGCCGCCTCTCCAGAAGCTGACGGTTGCCTGTCGTAGAAATCCCAAGTGCCGAGAGCTTTTTCCTCAGCTGTTGGTCATTAAGCATAGAGTAATTTAAGGGAGGCAAACGCTCTAACGGCTTTGGTGGTGCTTGCGATGTTCCCAGAGAAAGTGGCGGTGCGCTTGCCGTCGTTTGTTGCGCTTGTGGTTCGCCTGGACAAATATCGAGGTGGTTGTAGACACGTTCTGGCTTCATACGGGCTCTACATATTGGGCACCCGGCGAGTCCATCATCTGGGTAGAGTCAATTTAGTTGCAGTGCATTGAGTTTGTGCACAGGGGGTAGTTTACATACCTGGCTCATCATCCATATACTCTCCAGCGGAACTTGCCACTTCCAACACAGTCTCCTGTCGCATCATCGCCGCGGTAGCCTCGGCTCCCTTCGCTTTACTCTGTCGTGTAGACATTCTGGTCCTTTTCCGCCCCGTCCCAGCATCCATGCCTTCTTCGTGGTTTTCAGCCTTGCGCTTGGGTGTTCGAGGCGGCTCGACATCGGGTGGCGGGACCTTGGGAGTACGGGCGACCTCCAGCACGGAAGTGCGTGCTTGCACAAAGGCATCCACGGCCTCCCGCATAGCGTGGTTGCCCCTCAGCTTGTTCTCCTGATCCGTTGCGCGGCATAGTGGGCACTTCCCGTCGACGCTGAGAGATCTCCTGATGCAGAGCGAGCAGAATGTGTGGCTGCACGAGGTGATCATGGGGGTGTTGTAAAAGTCTTTGCAGACATGGCATCGGAAGGCCTGTTCGACTGGCATCAAGCCCGCAAGTGGGGTTTTGAGCCAGTCGGTCGAATCGGGAACGTCATAAGCGTCCATTGAATCTCAAGACGGCGACGCTGCGCACTGGCTTTTTAAAGCACTAGTAAACGCGAGGGGCAAGGCGACGACCTGCGCGAGATTGAGTAAAAGTTGGGAACAAATACCACTTGAACCGTCCTGGGCTGCAGGAACCTATGGACAAGAGCGATGTCTATGTGGCGACCCTGGTTTTGACCTGGTTATGGTAACTGACGTAGAAAATGATGAAGGGAAAAACGGCGCGTCTCTTTGAATGGAGTACCTGCCGCAAAGGCCAAAGGCAATCGCCCCACCGACGCCAGATCACGTGATTTAGCTCACGCAGCCAAAACCCATGTCTGATTCCGAAACCTTGTCAGTTCATAATTGACTTTCATATTTCTAGAATGCAATGTCTGGCAATCTGTAAGATCTAGGTAGTTATAGTAAAAGACACTAACACGGTCTAGCTATAACCGCTTTTACGAATGTTCCTCTCATTATAACGCGCAGCATGCAGACTGTGCCACTTCACCCAGTTTCAGTATTTCTTATCTCATTTTGTCGTCCGTTCTCACGACTGCGCGCGTCAAGTGACGTAACCCCCACGATATGGTGGTAGCAGTAGCTGCGGTGCCGCCTGTCGCTTAGGCCCAAAGAGAAGGTTTAAACATGTTGGCTGTTGCATGAATCCTCTAAGACCGAGGTGACAAGTGCTTGCCTAACACTGATGAGACCCTACCTGCCTTGTGGAAATGATGGGGCTTGGCGTACGTAGGTAAGCTACCTACTTTAGGTACCTAGTAAATCAGCAACATAATATGATTTGAAGACCTCGTCTCTTCTTCAAGTTTGTTCTCACATAACCTCCTTCCCCCTTTGTACTCAATACAACAACACCTTGCATATATTGACAGACCGTCCTTGCATACTGCGAGTCGAATCAAAGGTTCATCCCGACCATTTCCTATTTACCTTTCAACCCCAATCAGAAATATCTCTGCCAAAGTCATGCAGTCTCCACAGAACACCACGGGACTCTGTGATCAGTGCCAGACGATCCCTCTTTGGGATCTGCCGCCTTTTCAACTGTCTGATTATACGCCCGGACTAGAACAACTTGGGAAACCACACTATCTCAACCTGATCCGCAAGGATGATGTGCCTGCCGCAGCTAAGCCAATAGGGTTTCATTGGCACCAGGACCGAGGTGGCTTGTGGCAATCTGCGGCTGGTGGATGCCCTTTGTGCCGTCTCGTGGATAAGCAGGCTCGTCTGGTGCTGTCAGACTTGGATGGCGGCGACCACTATGCGGCTGTTATGGAAGACAAACCGCGTCGAGCTAATATTCTTCGGCAAGTGAAGGAGAAATTCAAGGCTCGTTCACATTATGACGAGAAGGAAGAAAATCAAGACGATGACAATGTGGTGACGAGCATGTCTGCGATGATGGCCAATGAGAACAGTAATGTAGCTCTGCCACGACCTAGTTTTGATCTCTGGCTCACAAATCGCGGCTCATCCGGCGCAGGCCTTATGGTCTTCTCAACTTCAATACAGGAACCTGGGGTTGCTACAGAAAAGTGTCTAATTCCGATTGCTGTCATTGGGTTTTGCTCAGACCCCGACGATTCTCTTTCGGAAATTCTGCCGGGCCGCACAATCGAAGCAGTTCCGGGCCCCAGTGCGTTCGCTACTGCAAAAAATTGGTTGGAGCAATGCAATAGTCGCCACCGACTTTGTTCTCCGCCCCTTGGTCAATTGCCTTATCTTTTACTAGACTTGGGCGAGGTCACAACAAATCAGAGTCAACCAACAGTCAGACTTTGCAAGCCTCCTTATGAGGAGTCTCTGCAATATGTTGCGCTTAGCTATTGTCATGATGAAAAGTCTGGTCATAAAGTTTGGAAAAACCTCAAACATAACCTCTCCAACATGGGAAGTAATCCCACATGTGCACCAGGAGAACTCATTAAGCATGAAAACCTTTATCAGGTTTTTCAAGACGCAATAGTTGCAACTCGGAGGCTTGGGCTGCGCTACTTGTGGATCGACTCACTCTGCATCCCAGGTGATGACGAGAAAGCCTGGACCCGAGATTCGGAAAACCTAGCCATGGTATACAGGAACGCTTATCTGGTAATCTCAGCTACGGGGGCTTCTGACCCCTCAAAAGGTCTATTCGAGCAGCGGATACCTAAACATTACGAGAACTTCTTGACGAAAGCTCGGTCAGCAGACGGAAGCTATGCAGAAGGCAAGGTTGCAGCACTATCGTTGCCTCTTCAAGAAGAGATATGTGGTCGCTGTCCTGAACTGAGGTCCGAGCCTCTCAGTCAAAGTGCCTGGGCCTTCCAGGAGCGTGTTCTTGCCCGGCGAATATTGCATTTCACGAGAGACCAGCTCCGGTTTGAATGCATTGGTGGCGAGTTCGGCATGATGTCAGAAGATGGAACTTGCAGTGACTTGCCACGCTTTTTTCACTTGCCAAACCGATTGGAAAACATGACTCTGCCACTAGGCCACGTCCAACTCAGAGATACTGTCACCGACCAGGTTCCACCGGCGGAATCTACTTCAGTAATGCAGTTGTGGAGTATTATGTTGCTCTGGTACAGCAGCCTAGATCTCCTCGACCCGTTAGATCGACTGCCTGCCATCGCCCAAACGGCGCGTGCCTTTCGCGAGATGGTACAGCTGCCTGACACAGATAACGATTATCTGGCAGGGATCTGGAGAAGTCATCTTATTGACGGATTGATGTGGGAAAGTATGAACGATTTGCCGAATATTCATTCCACGGAGATTCGGGACGGCACACCCTCATGGTCTTGGGCATCCGTTACTGGCCCTGTCCACAACATATTGTGGACATGGGGAGATTACAATCTCATTGGAGAGATACTGGAAGCTTATACTGATTTTGCCGACCCTGGCAAGCCTTTCGGGAAGGTCACTCGCGGCTTCATAAAGCTCCGAGCACCAACCATAGCTGTGTCAATGGTTGAGTCCCCTTTCCCAACCGGAAAAATAGGCCTGCAACCAACCGTGGTAGGACGTTCTTCTGGCCTAGTGCGAGTTAAGGGGGCTTCTTTTGACAAAATTGACGACAATTTTGACCGCTCCGCAGAAAAGATTCGCCAGATGAAGCTGTTCGTCGTGTTCTTGGCAAATTCAAGGGAACCTAGCCGTGGCGAGGAAGTATACCATGGTCTTCTCGTCACGCTCGCTAACGATAATGATGATAGCGTGCTGAAGAGAGTCGGAACGTATATCCTGACATCAAAGCAGGCACTCAAATTGGGGATTGATCTGGATAGTTTGGTGCAGACAATCACACTTGTCTGAACTTCGTTTTTTTTCTCCGTATGTGGAACCGAGGCGGGCACAAGTGAAATCCAGTATATTATTCTAGATAATAGATAGTTATGGTGACATATTTTTAGGGCTGTATTTCGCCGTCGCGTGATGACAACGTCATATCCTACATGAACGTGGAAACCTGATATTTCCCTATAATCGAAAGAGCAAGTAGTAAACTAGAATTGTACTTTGTCCATCTTGAGGCTTATACATTCAACGCCATGGCTTGCGTCGTTGAGCTTTCGTGTCATTGAGGCTTAGCACATGGCCATGTGGGGCATCCATACTTTGGGTGGTGGAGAAGACAGAACGCTACCTTAATTCTCAGCTTACCGCAACGTTGTCCGCTAGGGGTGGAACGCCTTGAGCTGCTAGCGCCACAGGATTGGGGGAACCCGAACAGAGAACATGGATGCGGCAACAAACTATTCGTACAGTGACACAGGTCGTATAGTTCTAGTTCTAGAACTAGTCTACTGAAGGCAGCTTGGGCAGGTAGGTGGATGCATTAACTTGCACGTCTGTTCACTGCTTATTGCATAGATAAGTAGCTCAAGATATACTTGCAGAATGATTTTTTTTGTTCTTCTTAACTTGAGCAGGACACCTATTTCATCTTCCATATACTTTGGAAGTTCAGAATAAAAGGCGTACTAACCAAGTATAGACCGAAACCTACTGTACAGAGTAAGTACGAAAGCCACGTGTCAGGGAGTTTTCTTATTCTACCCTATCTAGTACCCGGAGATGCACCAAGAGCTTTGGACCAAGACAAGACCATCGCCTACCATCTGGGCTATGCAAACTTGGCAAGTGGGTTCGGCAACGTAAAAAATTAGGCGATCGATAGGCTTTTTGAGTTCCTCTTGTTTGGTTTCAATGGGCAAACGAATCCACATACGCGCAGAAGAGTTGCTGTGCTTGAGGCTGATTTCTACAAGGTGGAGAGGGCGCAACCTCCGCACAGCAGTCAAGGTCCCATCGAGGCCTGAGGAAAAAAAGGCCCCGTCCCTGCATGGCCTTCCTGTCAGCGCGTTTTCACCTAAGATGCACCCTGGCGCCCCAACCGTTTCACAAGGACCCATCCTCGCTGTCGGTTCCGTCCCATCTCTCTTCTTTCCCATCGTCTCTTGTTTTGGGATCATCTAAACTCCTCTATTCTATTTTTTTCCTTTTTTTTCATGACAAATTTTGGTCAATTGGACGTTTGATGAAATCAGATTCTTACCTAGTGGTTCACTTTCGCAGTGCTAGAATTGCCCCGCCAAGTCCGAAACTACAATAGTCTGGTACGTCACCAGTGGCAGAATCGAAAAGCCCAGCACCCTGTCCACTGGCTGTGGCTGGCACGGCACCGGCATCAAATCGGCGCAGCCAAACATCCAATATCAAGTTCTTTGGAATTCGCCACTGTTGAAGAACCACAAAACGGCAAGAAAAAGTCGCACAACGCCAGGCAATCATTGAGCTCTGTTTTCTTCCGGCCTCGAGTAGGACCAGACGACGGGACCCAGGCTGTCATGTCTCATGCTTCCGACGAAAGCGCCAAGTGAACCGCCCATTTTGGTGTTTTGACGAGACTCTGGCTGGAAGACAGAGGTTGCACTTTTTATTTTGATCAAAACAAGAATAACTGAACAAAAAAAACGCCAGAAGAAAAAAAAAACATCAGCAAACATTTGGACAGACAGCGGGCGAATTTCTTTTTCAAGCGTTTTTATTCGTCTTGGCTGTTCTTTACACTTCGGTCCAAGCAATATTCCCTCTCATATGGCTTCAACTTCATCTTTATAGGGCGAGTCCTCTAGCACAATGAGTGCAACCACGACACCTGAGGAGCGCCAATGGCGGCTCACAAATATGGCTCAAGAATGGAATATTCCGCTGGGGCCAATGGATCCTCCTTCGTTGAGTCGGCCGATATCAGAGCGTCTGTCGGCAAGTTTTCCCAACGTGAGCCCCAACGATGATTACATGGCAGATGAGCTTTTGAAACGACGTCGTATAAATGTAGAGCAGTCACAACCTGCACAGGGCACCCTCAAGCGTGCCTTCACCAGCACCAAGAAGAAGGGATCGTGGGAGCCCAAGGAGATCTTTGATGCGCTCGACTCTCACGTCGCCAACGCAGGCTCCGCCGGTGTGGCTGACGCACTTATCAAAAAGCTTGTGACGGCCGGAGGCACCGTCAACCATCCGAATCCCATCAATGGCAGGGGTGGCGTGGCCGGAAAGCTTCTTGTTCGACGCAAAAGCCTCGAGTCTCAACATTTTGAAAGGAGTCGCCTACTGCAAAAGGCGGTGGAGAACCAGCAGCTTGATATGGTTACTGTATTGGTTCCGCACGCCGACCCACTGGCCCTCGATGGCAGCCTACCGATAGCAATGCGAAGCGGAAACCTGGAAATCACGCAACTGCTGTTAGTACACGGCGCGAACGCATCACAAACGGCCGACGGTCAAGATGCCTTCCGCCAATTGTGTATGGCCGGGGGCCAGGCCAACATGGTCGGGCTTGTTTTGGCGTCAGATGGTCGTCCGTCACCGGATTGGATATCGCAAGCAATGGTTGACGCCGCGCGCAAGGGATGTCATGAGACGGTACTACGGCTCAGCCGCTCGACGGCAGATGGCAGCTTTGGTGGCGGCGCTGCTTTGAAGGCAGCTGTTGGGCAGTGCCGTGGTGACATCACGCTGGCGCTCCTCACCGGAGCCAAGCCTCCCAACGTGTCCTGCCTAAACGACGCCTTTAAGCACCTCTTCGCTCACGCGACTATTAGCCCAAGCGAAAAGCTGGCCCTTGCCGAGATGTTACTGTGCGCCGGAGCCGAGGGCGATGCTGTTTCCGAGGCTTTGATACAAGCAACGGTCACGGAATTCTACGATATGATTGATTTACTGTTATCACACGGAGCTTCTGTCGAGTACCAGGAAGCCAAGGTTCTGCGAACTGCTATATCTCATGGAAGGGCAAGCTTGGTCCATCTCCTGCTGAACGAGAAAACATCACTGAGCGCAACAAACGCCTCTGCATGCGTCCCATGCATACCCAAACGTACCAGCTCGGAGGATCGGCATTCACTTTTATCATTACTATTGCGCAAAGGCGCCGGAGGCCCGCCCCTGAGCGACGCCTTGATCAACGCTGCAGAAGCAGGTGACAATGAATGCGTGAAGCTGCTCCTTTCGCCGCACTTTCCCGGCGGCCATCTCGCTGAAAGTAATGACTTGAAGAGGGGACCACGAGCTATGGTCTACGAGAAGCATGAGATGGCATCGGTTGATCACAGGGAGGGCTTGGCTTTGAAGATTGCGGCCAAGACTGGCAACCTGACCGCAGTGAAGATTATGCTTGGCGCAAAGCCGGCTCCCACAACCTTGATCGGGGTTTTCCCAGCACTCACAGGCTTACCTCCAGTCGACCGTTTCGAGATGATCGACGCTTTCCTATCAACTGGTACTCAGGGCCTCCCCGTCTCGGACGCTTTACAGCAGGCGGTCGCAGACAAGCCTCCGAGGCGCGATGAGCGCTTGATAACACTACTATTGAAAAACAACGCAGATGTCGATTTCAACGGCGGTGCCGCGGTCATATCTTCAGTCGCCCACGGAGACATGATGCTGCTTGAGACACTTCTTCAGAAAAAGCCCGGTCCGCGGACCACGATGGCCGCAGTTTCAAAAGCTATGCTGGGGTCTGACTTGGAGGCTCGTTACAAGATGATTGCAATGCTAGTCAAGTCCGCCAATGGAGAGTTTGAAGGAACCGGCATCTCTGAAGCGATGATACTGGTGCTTCAGGAGCCCAAGGTTGACCTGCGGCTACTCGAGGCACTAGTGAAAGAAGGGCTCGCCGATGTCAATTTCAACCAGAGTGCTCCCGTAATACTAGGTATGTGACAGGACCCCAGCTTCATTTTCGACTGATGTATCTTGAAAAAGGCTTTGATCAGTGGCAGTCTACGCGTCAACTCTGTGTTTTGGATGAAAGTTAGCTGACTCAGTATGTTGGTCCTATATCAGCCGCGAGGCATGACGACCCGGCTATTCTGGATGTTTTACTTCGTTACGGGCAACCGACGCCAGAGAGTTTAGAAAGAACCCTTCAGAGGCTTTCGGAGATGCCGTCTACTCCGGAAAAAGGCCACAAGATGGAAGCTGTTTTATCACGTAGCAAA
>JAVHJQ010001250.1:0-21463 GCA_031306095.1 Pyricularia sp. CD86 | reverse complement strand
ACCCAACTCCAAGTTCCAGTGCAGGGAAGAAAAAAAAAAAAAAAAACTTTTTGCCCACACAAACCCTTACACGTCTTTTGTGGGAGTTGCACCCAAAGTCAACTTGCGCAGACATTTTTTTCCCCCCCTCCTCGTTTCCTCGTGTTTATTCATTTAGGATTCGGAGAAGAATTTAAGTGAGGTATCATTTCCTCTCCGCTGCCCGACAGGACTTGACGCTGTACCCGGTCTTGCCTACCGACTGTCTTCCAGACTCGCGGCACGGTCGCTTTGCGTTCCCATCAGCTGTCTGCAGACTAACGGAGAAAGGACTTGCTGCGGCACCACGTCCTTTCCAAGTTATTCCTCGTGCGTTCACCGCGGACCTCCAACAATTACACCTCACCTCTTCTTCCTCCGTTGCCCTGACGAAATCGATATCGTTCGACCGACAATCGAGTTCCCCTCGCCTGTCTTTTTCGCACACGGAACGGACGGCTTTGTCCTCGGCTTTTCCCGACCGTTTGGATTGGGTTTCAGTCTCGACGGAAGCTCTCACATAAACATCTTTCGATCGACCGGCCCTTTCGAGTCGCAACTTCTAATCCAACGACTGCAGTCCCTTGCCCTGCCATATCTGGTTCTGTCTTTATCCCGATAGCTTGGGGAATTTGTCCTCTGCCTCTCCGGACGATTGCTGGGGAGGCATCCCAACCCTTGGGGCCGAGGCACACGGATTATCGTTGGTGCCTTGAGTTGCGCAAATTCACTTCTAAATTCTTCTTCTTTTTTCTTCTCTCACTCCCCCGAGTGATTTGATTCGTCATGGCTTCCACATCGACGAAGCCCGCCTCATCTGCGGACACGCCAGCGAGCGCTCCCGCTTTCTCATATGCACAGGCTGCCCGTGGTCAGGTCACGACTCCCGCGACTACTCCGCAGCCAGAAAGCTCTGCACCACCCTCGACGACGAATACAGTTGGCTCGTCGGTCACTTCATCCAATGCGTCAGACGTGCAAGATATTCCCAAAGCTCTTCAGGATTCTACAGATCTCTCAACCGTCAAAGTCACAGACTCGGAGCTGAGCTCCGTGGTAGGGTCAACCACCCAGGAATCTCGTGATGATGCGGTGTCTATCGCTGGATCGCAGTCCCAGCCTGCATCCAAGGGATCTGAAACACGAAGACCTCGCAAGGGCAAGAAGGGCAAAAACCAGGACAAGACAAAGGAAGACGAGCAGGACCGGGCGAAGGAGAACCTGAAGACTGTTGAGCAGGTCAAGGTCCAATTGTCCGAAGCTCCCATCCCTTCGGTCAATGTGTGGCAGGAGCGTGCCAAGCAGAATCCGGCGCCGGCAAAGTCGGTTGCAAGCACAACCACTGCGCCCGCGCCAGAGGCCAAGAAGGCAGAGAATGGATCAGCAGTCCGGGCGCCGAAGAAGCCAATGGACTCATCTCGCACCAATGCTGTGACTCCACATGAATCACGTAGGACGGCCCCTCGAGGGAGTAGGGTGCAAGCGGAAAACCCTCCTTCAGTCCAGGATCCCGCTTCCTGGCCTTCAATAGAGCTTGCGGCTGTTGACGATGGCAAGAGCAAGCCCACCGAGAAGCCTGTAGTGTCTGAGAAGCCCGACGAAGCTTCGGCATCCTCAAAACCCAAGAAGGAGTGGACTCACTTCCCTATCACACCAACTTACACGTACGAAACACAGTTTAGCCAGCATGCGAAGCAACCGCGACCTCGTGGTGGAGCCCGCGGTGGCCGTGAAGCTGGAAGCACCCGTGGAGGACACGCATCAGCATCTGGTCCTTCCGAAGACAAGGAACCCGCCAGCGCGACTGCAGTGTCGACCAAGGGCCAGACAGAGTCCAAGGAACGACCACGAGATGCTGCAGCTCCCCATGCCAGGCAGACGTCGCAGGCGCCTACTGTTCCCAAGCGAGGGGGTATGGATTCCTCGGCTCGTGAACCGCGCAAGGCCGCTGGCGCATCGCCGGGGGACAAGGCCAAGGGCGAGCATGGTGCAACGTCATACCCAGCCAAGGGAGATGCTCCGACTCGGGGCTCGCGGGCAGAGCTTACCAACGGAGACCACCCTCCAGCGGATCGTCGTAAGCACTCGGGTGAGAGGAACCACGCCAGGGGTCACGATGCTACTGGTGAGAATGGCCATCATCCGGTTCGGGAAGGTCGCGGTGAACGTGGCCGTGGCGGATATCGTGGGCGTGGAGGTGGCGCTGGTCACAACGGGGCCGGCCACCACCAACAGGGAAACTTTGGGCCCAACGGGCAGCGATACATGGGCGGCACAAATGGAATGGGCTCCCAGCCTTTCAACCCAGCTTCGAATCAGTTCCAATACTCGGGTCATGGAAACGGTCGCAAGTTCCCCTCGCGTGCTCAAACTGGGCCAGCTCACAATGGGCAACGGGCACACAACGGGGCAAACATGCCTGGCAGGATGCCTTCTCTGCCTGTTACAACCTCGAACCAAGAATATCCCATGCAGGCGTACCCCCCGGTCTATCCCGCCCCACACTATGGCGATGAGCTTATTGTCCAAGGCCTGAAGGCTCAAATCGAGTTTTACCTTAGTCTTGACAATCTTGCCGGTGACCTCTACCTGCGCCAAAGGATGGACTCCCAAGGCTTTGTCCGTCTCACCACCATCGCCAGTTTCCGCCGTGTTGAGAGCCTCTCTCCCCGCTTTGACTTCATCCAGGCAGCATGCGCCCAGTCGCAAGAGATCGACTACGTTACGGGTGACGATGGTACTGAGCGCGTACGATCTCGTCATGATATGACGCCGTACATCCTCGAATTCAGCCGTCGCGCCGAAGAGGGCAAATCCAGCGGGCCGGCCAGCGTCATCTACCACAACATTGATCGACATACGCACCCAATTCCCTATGGAAATGGTTACCCTCACCATATGTACACGTCGTCTCCGACCAACTATCATACGGAATTCCCCAACGCGAGTGCCAACTCGGCTGTGGATCCTCACGCTTATCCCATGTACCCTACCAATGGCTCTCACTATGGTCACGGGCCAGTCATGAACGGACACTATCCCGTCAATGGTCATCAGCTATCGGCTACCGTACCCGACTTCTCACCAGTTTCTCAGCAACGACCAAGCATCGAGGAGTTCCAGCAGTTCAAGGACAGCGACATTGAGAATCTGACTGTCGTGGCCGCGGACAACAAGCCGCGTGTGTCGGCCAAGGGAGCCGCAGACGAAAACCTGGCAAATGGTTCAGCAAATCACAGCTCAAGGTAGGGAAGACCTTTTGCGTGTCTGTGTGTTGGCATATGCTAACTAGTTTGTAGCTCCGAGGGTGCAGACGAAGCCAACAAGACCAACTACCCCGCGTTTCACTCGCAGGCTCTTGAACAACGCAAGAAGAGCGCACCAGGAGAAACGTGCCCCGAGATGCACAACCTTTACAGGTTCTGGGTGGATCTCTTGTCCAACTCTTTTAACAACAAGCTCTATACCGAGTTCCGTCAACTTGCCCTCGATGATGGCGCCAAGCAGCCTGCAAGCCCTGCTGGGGTGAGGTATCTCCTGGGCTTTTACGAGAATCTTGTCAACAGCAGGCGACCGTATCCCACAGTGCTCGACTCTCACTACCACGAGGCACGAAAGCTCTCTGATGCCCTTTCCAGTGTTACCAACGGGGAGGTACACGCATAGGCGCATCGCATCACAGTGTTGATGAGTTGTGTTTTCTCATTCCTGTGACGGAGACGGAATGAATCTGTTTGGTTTTTCCTAAATTTGGGAGAACCGCCATTGATAGTTACACTGACGAGACTGGGCAAGAGCCTCGGCTTTGCGGTCGTCTCGGTCTATTCTCTGCCCATCCACAAATATAAATCCAGCGTATACACAACGTGTTTTGCGTTTGGCTACCATCCTATCGACTTCTCAAGAGGGACTTCCGTGGGCTTTCACTCGGTTTTTCACTTCGTGAAAAGACATGGCTTGCGGTAGATCACCAGAACGAGGCAACAACGCACGTACGGTCATGTCTACTGGACCGTGATTTTGGCTACAAACCTTGATGGTTCAGCCTTGCGATGAACTGCTGCTATAGATTCTACGGATTTTATCCCCTTTGCCCTGGCACAAAGCTTATGGGCTTGATCTTTTCAAGATTTTTTGGAACATACTGAACTTGATACCAATTGGTGTGGATCAGAGTTACCATGGCGTTTACGCCATGACCACCCGATATACCATATGGGGATGGGGAAGACTGATATATCTTCACGAGAGTCACGACCCGTTGCCCATAGCCGCAGCTCTTTATCCAGCTCAACGGCAGGACATTACTCGGTCTCAAATTGGTGCCATGCAAATCCCACATCTATCTCGGATAGCCCGTCCTGCGGTCTGGTTTCGATACCTCGCGGCTAGAGGAGGCCACAATCTGCCATGCTCTGCTGCTAAGCGACTTTTGCGTTATTGGGCTGGGATTCTTGTTTTTGATGTTCTTTTTCTGCTGTTTTCTACTCTACAATCTTCAGTTTGCCGCAGTAGTACCCCCACCCTCAAGCTGCGGTTGTTGCAGGGAGGTGTCCTCGGTTTGAGAACTTGTTACCGTTCCAGGCATACCATTAGCACCATTTTACTTCTTATGTTTCGCACTCAAGAAAACTCACCGCTCAAAACCTTTTTCCTTTCATGAGAAACCGCGGTTTTCATCACCAGTAGCGGGACTAATACTCGGCTGTTTTGTTGTTCTCGCAGTGCCAGGCACGAATTGCATTTCAAAAAAAAAGGGTTCTTTTACTATTGGGAGTAGGAGGATTGTGGTATTGATTTTTTGCTCATAAACTTATGTTCTCTACGGTCAGAGACTGTTCGCATCAGGCAATGAAAACGGTTCGTCTTCTTTTTTTACCACTGATAAAAAAAAGTTGGAGAGAAGGGGGGCTTCAGCTTGCACTCTTTTTTTTCCATTTGGTTCTTCTTGTTATCTTGTCTTGATCATCTCGTGTCAAAATACATTCCCGGAAAAGACAAAAAAGACCGAATCTGATAGTTTGGTTTGCTGGTACCCTCTGTACATTATACGGCTCAATAAATACCTTGACCCAGGTAAATTTGGGTGTGACGAACCGGTATTCTTTGAGTTCGACCTATACACCAGTTGAGCTGTCTCTAGTCACGAGCAAATGTAGCCTCCCTACAGTGGCTGGTCTCAGCCTAGCCTCGGTGTTGCTCAAGGAATTTGGCTATCACATATCTACATATCTAACGGGTGCGAAGAGGCAGACAGACATCTTCTTCTGGTAGGTTCTGACATTAACTAATATTAAATATCCAGATCCTTGACCAATCGCGATTCTGACTAATTTTGACTGGACAGTCACCCAGGCTAGGCCGTGAATACAGAAAGAAAGGTATCAAATATGTCCAACAATCCGGGTCAAGAGGCATCAGCGGGTTACAGCTTCCAAAGTCAACGCAGAATGTTTGATGAAGCCCATGAATGGTGATCAAGGGCACACTCCCGCCAATGCCTCACCAGGTGTCTCTGCCAGGATTAACAAGTCAGACAAATTCCGTCGGGGCCGCTAAAACAGTCACCAAAACACATTTTTAAAATGCTACCGCCACAAGGCCGGCCATTCCGAGAACACCAACGGCCGCAAGCGTCTGCCTGGCGGCACCGCCCTCACTGGATGACGAGGTAGCGTTGGCGACAGCATCGGTCCCGGTCGGACCTTGGGTGGTGGTGGCGGTGGCGACGCCGCTGCCGCCAGGCCGGATCTGTTCGACACCTTGGGCCAAGCCGGACTGGTAGACGGCAGCTTCCGGGCCGAATGCCTCGGTGAGCCAGGCCGGGGGTGGAGATGCCGCCAGGGCGGAGACGAGAATCGCCTCCGGGCCCTGCGTGGCTTCGGATGCGGGAACCAGAGCCGTGACGGTCGCCGTCAGGCGGGCGTAGACGTCCGATGGGAGGTAGGTGTGCACGAGCGCGGAGATGGCTCTGGTGAATGAGGAAGGGTCCTCGCTGGAGTTTGATTTATTTGGGTGTGTAAGTTTCCTGGGGCTTTCATTCGAGGCAAAGGTTGTCGCGGAGCAGGACGGGTGATGATGAACTTACGCTTGTCTTGGCTGGAGCGGTTCAGAGGCAAGGGCTCTACCGGCTGCCAGGATACATGCTGTGATCAGACTTGTTGATGGATACATGGTCGCTTTGTGTGGTTTTCTTGTAGATAGTAGGTGGGTGTTCTTGCTGATACTGTTTGACAACAGGCGAATATAAGTAGTATTTGCCTGTGTTGTAGATAGGAATTCTACGAGCTATGATATGATGTTCTTTTTTTTCAAACGAGTGAGGAAGGGACGCGAGCGTACTAGAGGCGGGGGAAACCAGCAGAACTAGAATCATCTGCTAAGGGGAAATAAGGAAAGATGATATGTATAAGTATACGATACCCTTTGGGGAGTCACAAGTTTGTCATTTCGGGGCCATATCTCGTGTCCACCCTCACTTTGCATATCCCGAGACAGCTACACGGGTTTGGCAAAATGTTTGTATTTTTGTCACTCCTTAGGTGATGTGACAGATCTTGCGAACAAAGACATCTCCCGAAACAAATCCCGCCATCTGGGTGGGCGTTGGGAAAGGGACAGGACGGACCCGAACACATGCCAATTGCCTTTCTTCCCGCTTCGCTCCTTGAAACAAATTGAGCGGACAACTAACATCAACAACTGGGACATTATGTCAACATAAAGTAGCACATGAAGTGGTATTGTCACCCCTGCCGTGTTATAAGGCGAATCTGCCACAGAGGATTGTTCGTGTTGGGTGCCTGGCTTGGCATTTTGGGGAGTCAGAAAGTAAGTTTGATAAGACGTCCTTGTGTTTGGTCTTGTTAGTCAAAGTCTCAATGCTGACACGATTATTTCTGATGAGCAGTAGCGGTGAATATAGTAACAAGTAAACTGTTGAGTGTACGATATGGTCTGGGAGTCCATCCTGGCAAATCTCCTGCCTAAAATTATTCAATTCTGTACCTGATTTGGCAAGTTGGTGTTGTGAAGTGGTGGCATTGGCGCTGTTGGAGGTTGATCCATCCATCCATCGAACCAGCCGGCGTGCCTCAGAGCCTTCAATACAAGCAAACACACACTCAGTGGCGGTTGCCAGATTAACGGCAGGCCCAGGTCCAGGCTCACACTCTCGGACGTAAATGAGCATCTTGTACTATGCAAAACCTCCTTAGCAGTGGTACGCCCATTCTATTTGCTCTTGTGTATGCCATTACAGACACATGTACTTGTACTGCCTTGTATTTCATAATCGGCACTTGAATTTGCGATCAAGAAAACGCGGACGCATCAAAATGAAAGCAATTAGATATTGACAACATGAAGCTTAGTTAACTAAATACCAAATAATACTGCGATAGCAATGATAATTTTCTAGATAGCAGTAGATTACCTACCCAAGGGATGTAACCATACCAGGAGCTCTTTGTAGCCCTACCGTACACCTGCCGACATGTTTCTCTAGGTGTGGCAGGGATGCCAGCAAGGGTGACCAAACCCCGGGCTGTCAGAATCAATCTCTTTAACAATGTCACGTGTTGATGCTTACCACGTCCGGAGTTGGTTAGCCCGGAGCTTACCCCCCACCCAAGCCACTGCCGTCACAATCGACGCCCACCTCACACGGGCGTTGAAGAAGCACCCGACCGAGCCATTTAGCCCTAAATGTCATCAGACATCATCAGCACTGCGGCGGGCAGAAACCAACCAGTCATCGTGGCACGAGAATGGACAGTAAGGCCTCATTTGGGCCAAACATCCATGAGACCTCGTCTACCCAACTACTGCAATCGCTCTATTCGTCGCCAAGTAGCAGACCAACCGGGCGAGAAACCGCCTGGTCAGGCTGATCAATGGCAGCAGGGCGCGACAACAAGTCGACGGGCTCGGCAACGCCGCCAAGCGCGGTGCGTCGCAGTGAGGGAATCGTACCATTCACTGTGGTGGTACAAGGACCTCTGAGCAGACAATCCACTTCGTTTCCGTCACTCACTTTTCTTCTTGGGTTCCAATCCCTCGCGTCGCCCCACTCCCTTACGTACCATTAGCCACAAATCCAGGTTGCGCCGGCCATTTGCGGCAGTGGGATTGGGCTCTGTCCCAAGTCTGGATTCCAAGGTCCAAAGGTCGGCCGTTGGGCCAGTACCAAGTCCCTTTTTGCTTCCAGGCTTTGACCAAGGTACTCTGTGTTCCAAGGCAGTTACAGCTAATCCGGATGCCAGCCTAGCGGATGGCGATCAATGGTGGATAGACATGTCTGGCGCCCAAAGTTGGGCAGGTACCAGCATCCCTATTTTGTTTGATATATCTTGCAATTTTGCATTTTGCATTTCGCAGAAAACCTGTTGGGTTCTGAAGTCTGAAATGCCCGCTGCATGTCATGGTGTTCTATAAGCGGCGCAAAGGCCCGCCCTGAGCCAAAGATAAAGTGGCAACTTCACGATCGTCTCCCTATTTTTGTCCTCGCCAGCCGAACCAAACAAACTCACCTGTGAGCTTCCCTTGAAAGATCAAGGGTTTAATCCCCAGAGACTGTAAAATCTTGGAACTTAGGTATCTATGTATAGGGATTTGTCTATGCGCCCGCGCTAATTCTCTAGTTCGTCAGCCCCTGCCGTGCCTGCTTGCTCACCCAAACGCTGTCATATGCCCTGACCTCATTTGTACACTTGGGTACCGTTTCACACCTGCCGTGCCTAGACTATCCCGCGACGTGTACCGGCCATGTGTCTTCCTCTTGCATATCTAGCCTTGCTTGATTTTTTCTACACCTAGGAGATTGCTGCGTACGTGCCATATTTGCCTGAGAATCAAGGCTTGAATAATCCACAACGGGCTTTTGCCATCACCGTTCCCTGATCTTGTACCTCCCCGCCAACTCACTGCCCTTCACAGCCCCTCTTTCCCCTCCACTTTAACCGTGGCTGTGGAAGAGGGTCCCCTTGTCATCATCGCACCCAGGCCCCCCACTGCCTCTTTCATACTTATGACGCTAACCTGGTAGCTCTCTTCGCCTTGCCTTCCAGTCACACCATATTCCGTTCCTTATTTCCGTTTGAACGCATCTTTTTGGTCGCTCGAGCGACACACACATCTTTTTGAAACAAACAAACAATTTTTACAACAAACCCAGTGAAAACAGTTGCTGCACACTGCACCGCATGGCCGGGTACGACTACGAAGCCCCGCGGCGCTCCAGCCGGCGCGAGTATGTTCGCGAGGAGCGCTACGATGACAGAGATCCCCGGTACCTTGATGCTACTGAGATGAGGGGCCACTCGGGCCGTGAGCTCGTGCCTCGTGGCCGAGAGGACAGCGATTTGTCCATCGAGGAGATACGGCGTGATTTTCCCATGCCCGGTCATGGTCAGTCGTACCGCGATACCAGGAGGGCCAGATCCGCCGAACCCGGTTGGGACGACTATGATGACCGCCGGTCGTACTACTCACGCGATCCCCGCGACAGGGACTATGATCGGTATGACCGTGATTACGACCGTCGGTCAAGAAAGGAAGGAAGCGTGTACTACGAAGAGGAGAAAGAGAAGCGTCGTGCGCGCACCATGTCCAAGCAAGAAAAGATAATCGCTGCCATAGCCGGCGCTGCTATCGCTGTCGGTGGCAAGGAGCTATACGACCGCCACGAGGGCAAAGAAAATGGAGGAGAGGTCAACCGAAACCCGGCCATGTCTGCTGCCCTTGGTGCTGCCGGTGCACTTGCTGCATACCAGGGTGCCGAATTTTACAACAAACATGCCGAGAAGGAAGACAAGAAGTCCACCATGATCGCGTACAAAGGCCGCGACGGTCAGATGGTCAGGTACTATGAGGAGGAGGAGGAGGACCCCAAGAAGAAGGAGGGTCACAAGAACTTCCTTGAGAGCGCCCTAGCCGCCGCCGGTCTTGGCGGTGCCGTTAAGGCCCTGACCGGCGGTGGAGGGGATGACAAGGACAAGGAAAGGGACCGTGACCGAGATGGCAGATCCGAAACACGCAGTCGCGCAGGCAGCAGGCCCCGGGGAAGCCGCTCAAGGTCTCGTTCCAAGTCGCCGGAGAAGAAAAACAAGATTCAACAGGCTGCTATGGCCTCACTTATCGCAGGCGCCACGGAAGCCTTCCGCGTTGCGAAAGAACCCGGTGGCTGGAAGGGAGAGAAGGCGAAGCGTGTTTTCACTGCCGCCGCCGGTGCCGCTACGATTGATGCTGCTCAGAACCCAGACAAGAACCAGAAACTGAGTCTTGCAGAGTCGGTCATTGGTGGTCTTGTTGGCAACCGGGTCATTCACGGATCAAAGAAGAACATTGAAGAAGATAAGGCAACCGGTCGCTCTCGGTCTCGGTCAAGGGCAGCAAGAGATTCCAGCAAGGATGGCGGTGGCGGCAGCGGTGGTGTTACTGGCCTTGCTGCCCTGGCTACGGCCGGTCTGGGTGCTCTAGGAGCAAAGAAGATCTTGGACGGCCGAAAGGATGATGACGAGGATGGAAGATCGCGCTCACGCTCTCGCCGCCCCCGCAGTCGCTCCTCTAGCCGCGGTGGTTCCCGCTCCCAATCTCGCAAGGGAGTTCGTGCTCGCAGCCGAAGTGTTGTTGATGGTGCTCGCCGTCGGCTCGCTAGGATTGGTATCGGCAACGGGCCCGAAGACGACAAGCGTAGCGACGTAGGGTCGCCGCGGGGCTCGTCCCGTGGCGATGGCCGGAGGAGACGCTACTCGGATGAGTACGACGATGATCGGGATCGGCGACGACACAGCCGATCACGATCACGTGGTGGAGGAAGTCGACGATACGATGGAGCATCGGACACGGACTTGGGAGACTCGGATGACGATATGAAGGAGACAAAGAGGAAGAGAGGTAAGCAAATACTCACTATTGGCCTGGCTAGCGTGGCGACCATCCACGCAGCCCACAATGTCTATCAGAGCATGGAGAAGCGCAATGCACGGCATGCGGCAGTCAAGGATGGACGTCTGTCACCAGAAGAGGCAAAAAAGCTCAAGACCAAGGCACTTCTGCAAGATGCGGCCTCGGTTGGCATTGCTGCCCTGGGTGTCAAAGGCGCCATCTCAGAAGTCAAGGAAGCCCACGAGAAGAGTAAAGAACTCCAGGAATGGAAGCATGAAAGGCAACTTCGCCATGAGCGCCGTCTGTCCCGCCTAGCTAGACAACGCGCCATCCTTGATCGCGAACACGAGGATGATCTGGATCGCGACTATGAGGCAGGGAGGGCAAGGAGCAGGGCAAGGAGCAGGGCGAGAACTGAAGACGACGACTGGGCCCTCACTGCTGCTCGTCGTAGTAGCCGTGACAGGCGCTATGAGTATGAAGATGGTCTCCGATACAACGATGGGAATCCATACGCTAGTAACTCTTTGCCTGCACCTCCTGTTGGTTACGACTACGACGACGAAGACCGCAGGAGGCGTTGAGGAATTGGACCAGATACCCACACTATGCAATAGTGGGGGATGTCGTGGAGCGAAACCCTCGGACCAATCAGTCCAGCTCATGTCAGCCCTCGCCGCTCCGTTGCTACCTGCTGCACATTCGGCCATGGCGTTCGCAGCGCGTCTTATGATGCGTACACTACTCTACTGCTTCTCAACAACATTAGTCTCTCGCGGTCCAGGGCATTTTTCCGCCTTCATTCATCCATATCGATCAGCAACAGCAAATGCATTGGCGTTATCGGCATAAGATACCCTCCAGGCTAGCATCAAAATCTACCTATCAAGCCCAAGCACAGTTTACCTCCGGACCGGGTTGTCTGCTTGGTCTTTGCTCTACGCCGCTGAGAGAAGACTCTCAAATTCCATGCTTCTAGTCTTGGTGATCTACAGAGTAGCAATCCCGAGTTCAAGGACTTGTGCGGGGAGTGATAAGGAGTGGTCAAGGGTCTCCTTGAACCTAGAAGTGAGGCATGCAGAGGGAAACAACCATGGGGTTACACTGTAACATGCCTCCTTACTGCAGCTGCTTCAAGAAGGCAGGTGGCGGTCACACCGCCATTCGCTGTTCACTTGGTTTTGAGCCGTCTTTGCCGCCACATTTACTTTCTCCGCCTCGTGCAAACTGACATATGTTGTTTATGGCCATTTACCTTCCCCGCCCACCCTCAAATTGCGTTCCAGGCACTTGGAAATAGTCCGCTTTAATGAATGGACCCGCTGATGTCATTTTTGTGGCCCCAATAGATCGAAACAGACGTGATCACGGCTACGACCGTGACAGGGACTATGATCGAGACTACGATCGGGACTATGACCGCCGGGATCGTGACCGCGACCGCTACTGAGACGTTAGACCAACCGTCTACTGGCCAACTCGCTGAAGAAATATTCCATCAAGATTTCTCGGGCTCACGGCACGCACAGCTTTGCCCGACCTTCCCTGTCCCACATGCATCCATCAATGCACTAAGATCTGACACTCAAGCTGACATGGCTGTCGACAAACCTGCCAAAGCTGTCACGCCACAAGGATCTAAGACGATGATATCTTGTCCCACCCTACCCTGAAAGCTCTCTTGACATCTGTCAGCCATCTGTATTCTCGCCACTCGGATCATCTGTTTGTTGTTTTATCTACACCCTCTCATTCGATTTCGAACGAACTTTTAACGATGCAAATCACCAGAAGCTCTTACACCTGAGAGCGAACACCGTTTTTTTCTTTGTGTTCTATCTTTTTTTTTTCTTTTTTGTCTTTGTTGATTTATTTTCCCTTCACAACTATGTATAGCCGACATTCATCGCACCGCAGGGAATGGAATATTTTAGTACTATATTATGGACGATAACGACTTGAATGAAGGCTCACATTTGCTACGCTGAAATTGGAATGTAACGAGGAAACTGCAGGGGATCTCTTTTGTCTGCCAAAATTCCGATTTATCATATACCATTTTTAAGTTCGCGAAGCAGATATTAACGCGCGTCTCAGTAAGTGCATGTAACTGCGGCCCGGCACTGCCGGAACAAAAAAGCTTGTATGGGATTATCATCGATGCCATCGTAATTAGGAGATGACACTAGCCAGGTTGGGTGACCTTCGAGGTCCCGAAATAACTTCAGCTCCGGGAATAACGGATACACGAGAGTGGCCGAAGTCTAGACTGGTTTACCGATGAGGTGTTGTGTTTAATACCTGTAGGGTATACATGTTATGACGTAGATGAACTCGGTTTTTTGTGGGCTAGTCGATCGTATGTGGCGCCACGTATAGCATGTCTCTTGGGAGGACGAAGGATTGGGCAGAACGAACAATCTGATGACTAGTGGCGTGATTTGTCACCCCCAATTACTCTAATTAGCTACCTATGGATAGAGGATGGGAAGCAAAGTTCAATGTTTTATGTACCACGGGCAAACAAGGACTCAATACCTAACTTCGAAGCGAGATAGTGGTACCCACCCCTCACGTACGTACATAGTAGGTACACATCTGCAGTGGTGCATAAACTTTGTGTACCTTACCCAAAGCACATTAGGGCGAGCATTTTCCCCAAAACAGCCAATAGGGTCGGTCCGGCATAAAAAGAAAAACCTACAAACAAGGAAGAAGAAGAAAAAAAGAGCATGGAATGCCCGGCCCCATTCCGGATACCCGAGGCGGCGAGGGAAGGGTTTAGCGACGGGGGCGCCTACGACGCGTATCGAGCGACGTACCCCAGGGAGGTGGTAGACTCGTTCCTGGACAAGATCAAGGTCAAGGGTAGAGGACGGGCCCGGATCGTCGAGGTCGGGGCGGGGACGGGCAAGTTCACCGAGAGGCTGGTGGAAAGACCGGAAAAGTACGAAATCGTGGCCGTCGAGCCGCTCGCCGGGATGCGCGCGCAGCTGGCCGACAAGGAGCTCGGCGGCGGCGGTAGCCGCGTCAAGCTGGTGGACGGGCACGCCGGTGGGATACCGCTCGAGGACGGGTGGGGGGACGCTGCGGTGGTCGCGCAGGCGTTTCATTGGTTCGCGGACGAGGGCGCGCTCGAGGAGATTGCGAGGGTGTTGAAGCCTATGGCTGTGCTTGGGATGATTTGGAATGTCGAGGATTGTGAGTTCTCTTTTATTTCATTTTCCCTTTTTTTTTCTTTTCGCCTTTGTTTTCCTCTCCATATTTCAAAGTGTATTTTTTTAATACTTTTCACCATTTAAATCACACATGAGCGTTCCTCATCTGTGATTCCATTCCTAATCAAGAGTCGGGGAGCTGGGTGCAGATAACAAGCCAAAAGATTGGCATGCCAGCACCAAGTGGGAGCAGAAGCTCAACGACATGGTGCATTCCCTGCCCGACGATGGTCACCCACGTTTCCGGCACTCCAAGTGGCAGGACGTCTTCACGAGCCAGCTGGCGAGCACCCCGCTGCAGGCGCTGCTGCGCGGTGGAGCATCCGGAAAGACGCCCCGGTTCAGCCTACCGCTCGGGGAGGAGCGGGTGCCCTTTTCCATATGGTTGAGTGAGGACGAGCTCTGGAGGCGCATGTGTACCCTGAGCCAGATGGCAATCATCGTAAAGAAGGGCGGCGACGAGGCGCAGGAGCTGCGGAGGAGGTTCGACGAGGCGCTCAATGGGGAGGACGTGGAGAGGAACGAGAAAGGGGAGGTCAAGATCCATGGGCAAACGTACTTTGCATGGACGGATAAGATCGGTGGGTATTATTAGTTGGTCGCGGCCTAGCTGTCTTCAAATTGACTTCTGCTAGACTTTTGAGTGCATAAGATATGCGATTCATATCCATGATAAGAGGCTGCCTGAGAACTGGGACGTTTCAAGTGAAGTGGTGACGTTTGCCAGCAAGAGCTATCCACCATCTCTATCGCTTGGTAAAGCCATTTCTTTTCATGATAGCAAGTAACCTTTTCAAGGACGTCCAACAAAAAAGTAGGATCGCTGAAATTTAATTAAGTCCGGCCCTGTTGATCCGTCTTATGGTGAAGCGGCGATATACATGACTGTGGTTTCAGAGTTAGTAGATGCGTATAAGAGGGCGCGTAACCAACGAGGACAAAAACCCACCATTGTTTCCACGGACAAAAGCATCCCCGTATGAGCGCTTCTTCTGGCCAGCAACCCACTCCTCAGCCTTCTCCAGTGCAATGTTCATGTAGCCATCAACGGATTGAAGCTCTCCTATTTTTCGTCAAGATGTCATCCAGATGTCAATTCTCTTCTTCTTCTCTTCTTTTGGCGAAGTAGTGCATCGGTATTGCGACGGACGACAGAGGAGGGAGGTTCAACCCACCCTTGTAGATGACTCCAGAGTTCAGCTTCACTGTGACCATGTTCCCAATGATCTCACCAAGGAAGCTCGTCGGGTCTTTGCCCTCTCCCTGGGTCGTCGTGCCGTTTTCCATATTGTGTTTGAAGGGATGGATTTCCTCGTTGTTTTTGACTTAAAACGAATTTCCTACGGTAGGCTTATTTGCTGTTCAACAATGTTAGACCTCCTTGAAGGGTTGATGGATCGATGCAAGCTGATGCTTGAATTCACGTGATGTTGGCATGGAATAAGCTGCATTTCGAACGCGCTGCGCTGAAATAGCGCCTGGTGCCCTGAAGCCCAGGAGATACATTTGATGCAGGGTAAGTGGTGCGGGGCCATGGAAGAGCACTTTGTGGTGGGGCACATGACCACGCGCCGTGACACGGTCCCGACGCGATCAGTTTAGTGGGCGGCGGCAACTATCATTCATCTACTACTAGAACTGCTACCTGCACACCAAGGACCCACCAACCACCACCTTGCCCGCCTCAATCTAAACTTATCGATGCCAACGTAAAAGTTAGCAGGAGACACCAAAAATCTCTCGAAGCCGCCCAGGCCCGGTAAACGTCTAGTCCTAGACCTACATTGCCTCAATGTCCGTGGCGTCGGCTTGGAACGGCTGTTCCCCTACGGCTTCATGACGCGTAACAACCTCCGCCAACAGCTCTCCTGGTTACTACAAGACGCCTCCCGTACCCGGCCCCTCGGCCCTGAGCTACCTAGTGCTTCATCCAGCTTCGATAGCCAGTCTACACTCAGCCAAGGCCATCATCCTTTGCCTAGAGCTCCCGAGTTTCAGCAGCCTGTGCTCCCAACCCCAAGCACGGCACAGCCTTCTTTGCCAACAACAGCACCGCGCCTTCCGACTCCTGCTACAGATGCCACCGCCCGATTGATTCGACCACAACTCAGGATCCCAAGAAACGGGGTCGATGAGGCCGACGACGACAACGAAAGCATGGCGAGATTGACATCGGCATCCAAGTCTAAAAAGCCGTCGCTGCTCATAAGGGATCAAGAGCAGCAGTCTCTGCCGACGCCGACCTCGACGACAAGCGTGCTGCCTCCTCTTCAACGCGCATTTTCTCGACTGGTGGACAAGGACAACTCAAGGGCTGCCAAGGAGGAATCACCAGCTACTCCTCGAGCCGCCCATGGTGCTCGGAGTCCCGTCTTTTCTTCCGATGTTAATTTCGATTGTTTGGACCAAGCCGGCGACCCGATAGACCTCACCTCGGACGACTTTGATATCAGTTCAGCTCTGTTGGCTGATGGTCTTCTGCGTAGTGATGATGGGCTATCCAGTGAAGGTCATCTGCCAACCAAGAGAAGCGCCAAGAAGAGAAAAAGCTCCGAGATGAGCAAGGTCACACCAGCACCCAAGAAGAAGGCTATATTCATGGATGATGACGATGAGGACGAGTTCCCTGACATTGGAACTCTGGCAAAGGCTACATCACCGATGGCCAAAAGACCTAACAAGTCCTTACCAAGCTCTCAAAAGACGCCCAGCAGGCCCCGCCCGGGCACAGCTTACGGCACCTCTATAGTTCACGAACGCACCGTCACCGAAACAATTCGCAGGACGGAGTCCCTCCTCCAAAGTGACGCTGATGGCTTGGATGGACTTCCTGATCATTCAGTCCCTACCGCGTCAACACAACCTCCCCAAGCTGTCTCTTTGACCACCATCAAAACAACACCGAATAGGAGCCAGGCGCAAACATCATCCCTGGTTGTCTCTTCAAAACACGAGTCGCCCAATTCCAGCGAAGATAACCCGAAGGGGAAACGGAGGAGGCGATCCAAGGATAGTCTAGTTATCCAGGATTCCGAGGATGATTTTATGGAAGATGACTTCGTGACGCCTCCCACAGAGCATGTCTCATACATGTCCTGCTTGAGCGGGCCATATTCTGGCGGAAAAGAAGGCTCAAGCACGCAGCGCCACGTTTCTTCGCAGCCAAGAAGCGGTCTTGCTTCACCCAAGGTCGAGCATACTCCATCCAAGAGGCCAAGAATAGATGACACTCAGCAGCTTCAAGCCACAGTGGACACAAGGGTCTCCGAGGAGCCCGCCGCTGACAGCTCGGATTCTGATGGTAGTACACTGGCTATGGACCTCTTCCTCAGAAATCCGGGCGTGATTGATAAGAGACGGAGAGGCATACAGGCAGAGATGAAGAAGCTGTCTGAGGACTACAGGCGATCATTTGTCGAGAACTGGCCCCAAGAGCGCAGACAGCAGGTCAAAGAGGCTCGCAATAAACTTTCAGAAAAATCAAATATTCTCAGCCTCCTCTATTCCGAGTACGAAGCGCACAAGCTTATTGCCGATCAGAAGCAGTCACTCGAAAATGAGCTCGTCGAGGCTTTCGAGAACGGCTTAGACACGACTGACGACGAGTTGCGTATTAGCGGCATGATAGAAAAACTCCACGAGAAAGAGCAAAATCTGCGTCGGATGCTGGTCGCAGCAGGCATGAATGATGTCGCCTTGTATGAAGAGGCCGATGTCGATAATGCCCAGGAGCCTCAACCGGAGCCCTATCCACCAAATCAGGTTGTCAAGGCTACGCAGCATGCTCCGCAGGCTCCTCTGCCTCAACTTTCTCGCGAATCAAGCCAAATCCAAACCTCCGATAATAACCCAAATATTATCCTCCAGACACAATCGTCTTCAAGGCAGCAACAACAACCAGTAATCAGTCGGAGCGATGAATTTGAAGAGAGGTTCCTCGTGCACCAACCTCCGCCTTTCCCTCGCACAACAAGGACACGAAACACTGAGCCTAGCCGCCCGGTGCCATCCACGAGCACAAGAAATGCATCGCAAGATCGGCTAATGCAGGAGTTACTTGAGGACGACGAGGAGGAGGATGCAATGGAATGGCGACAGGCGCATGCTCCTTCGCATGCTCCAGCGCGGCCCCAGCCTCCAGCACCTGTTGCACATCAACATGCCACTCGACGCGTGCAAGAAGAGGTTGATTATTTCGACTGTGACGAAGACAGCTTAGTTATGCTAGCGGATCACATCGAGAGGCAGTCTTCAAGCAGGGCTACCTCCACGCAAGCAAGTAGAGCGGCGCTGGCTGAAACGTCGGGAAATACAGCCATTGTACCGAGAGTCAGGAAAGAACCTCCAAAGAAGGACAAGAAAGCCATTCCGAAAAGCTCGATCCCGCGCGAGCTGATGAGGCATCCTTGGTCCAACGATGTTCGGAAGGCGCTCAAAGATCACTTCAGGATGTCCGGGTTCCGGCATAACCAGCTGGAGGCGATCAATGCCACACTGAGCGGCAAAGACGCTTTTGTGCTGATGCCCACCGGTGGAGGCAAGTCCCTCTGCTACCAGCTCCCTGCCGTCGTCAACAACGGAGCTACGCGGGGTATCACTATCGTTGTCTCCCCGCTGCTCAGCTTGATGCAGGACCAAGTCGACCATCTCCGGGACATCAACATTCAGGCAGCTCAGTTCAGTGGAGACATTGACAAGACTCACAAGAACATGATACTAGACGCGCTAAACAATAAGAATCCAGAGAACTTTCTCAAGCTTCTTTACGTCACTCCTGAGATGATCAGCAAGAGTGTAACCTTTACCAACGCGCTGCAGCGCACTTACCGCAACAAGAAGCTGGCTCGGTTCGTCATCGACGAGGCACATTGTGTAAGTCAATGGGGCCACGACTTCAGGCCAGACTACAAGGCCCTCGGCGAGTTCCGTCGCATGTTCCCCAGTGTTCCTGTGATGGCTCTGACGGCGACGGCGACTAAGAACGTGATTGTCGACGTCAAGAGCAATCTCGGAATTGATGGCTGCGAGGTCTTTTCGCAGAGCTTCAACAGGCCAAACCTCTACTACGATGTGCGCCCCAAAGGGAAGAATCTTTTGCAGTCGATCGCGGAGCTTATTCAGGAAAGGCACGCCGACCAGACCGGCATAATCTACACGCTTTCTCGCAAGAGCTCGGAGAATATAGCTAAGAAACTTGTTCAAACCTACGGCATCTCGGCGGAAGCTTACCACGCCGGCATGGAGACGGATAAGAAGACTGATATCCAGAGAAAATGGCAGAAGGGAACTATCAAGGTTGTCGTGGCTACCATTGCGTTCGGCATGGGAATAGACAAGCCAGATGTACGATTTGTGATTCACCAGTCGCTGCCAAAAAGTCTCGAGGGGTACTATCAAGAGACAGGGCGTGCTGGCCGAGACGGCGAGAAGTCTGACTGCTACCTGTACTTTGGCTATGGAGACATATCCACGCTACGCAAGATGATCAAAGAGGGCGAGGGTAGCGAGCAGCAAAAGGAGCGCCAAGCAGAGATGCTGAACCGTGTGATTGAATACTGCGAAAACAAACGAGACTGCCGCCGCGTCGAGATCCTGCGATACTTTGGTGAGCGGTTTGACAAGAACGAGTGCGATGCCAGCTGTGACAATTGTCGCGATGGCGGTGAGTTTTCAATCGTGGATTACACAGACGTGGCAGTGGCTGCGCTCAAGGTTATTGGGCGAAAACGGCTCACCGCCAAGCAGTGCGCCGACATACTCCAGGGCAAGGGAGTTAAGAAGGACGATCCAAAGCCTGACCACTATGGCGTTGCCAAGTCACTGCAGCAGCATGTTATTCTAAGTATTCTATATCGTCTACAAGCGGAAGACGCACTGGAGGAGCACCACAAGACCGTGAGAAGCATCGGCGTTCCTATCACGTACTATGGTGTAAGTTTTCGATGGGTTCTGAACTCGAGCGGTAGCGTACGGCACCAGGTTGCTTGACGACAAATAGATGTGCTAACCAAGATTGAACACAGGCTGGGCTCAGGGCTAACGCCTTCCTAGACGGTCACCAGAGGCTTGAGCTGGTAACCCGCACAACCCGTAATGGTACTCTGGATAACGCAAACCCCACGAAGCGAACCAAAAAGACTGCCAATCTCGAAGCATCAAACCTGCCCCCATCGACAAATGTCTCTTCTCCTGTGATGAACACCAGCAGAAAGTCCAAGGGCAGGTCGCTTGTGTTGGATCAAGATGATGAGGAGTCGGACGAGGACAAGGCTGGTGTGGCACCAAGGCACCGGAACGGCTACGCGAAGGACAATTTTGTTGTTTCTGATGATGATGACGACGACGATGATTACTTTGAGAAGAGTATGCGAACCGTTCCGAAATCCCGCCAACGAACCCTCGAAGAACTCAGTGGGCCGATCCGTAGTAACGGTGGTGGAGAAGGAGCTATATCGCAGCTGGACGATGTACACCAGGACCTTCTGATGCAGTTTGTCGAGGATGCCAAGCGTATCGAGGAGCGGGTGCGCAATAACAATAGCCTCCGCAAGTTGCTATTCACGGAGCAGCACCTACGCTCCATGGCGGTCGAGTGGACAACCTCGCTGGACAAGATGCGGCGGATCCCGGGCATCAACAAAGAAAACGTCACGCGTTATGGTAACGAGCTGTTACCCACTCTGATGAAGTATTACGAGTTCTATCGCAACTCTATGGGCGTCGGCGGCAGCGGCGGCAATATGGACGTTGTAGACCTAGTGAGCGATGATGATAATCTGGACGTACAGCCCCGGCGAGTCCAGAAGGGCAAAGCAACGGCCGAAGAGAACTTTTTCACTAGCGATGAGGAGTCTTCGGGCGAAGATGACGACGAAGAGGAATCGACCGAGGCTTCATCAAAGTACTTCAACCCTAGCCGCGAGACTGAGGCCGAGCGTCAAGGCCGTGAGTGGAGAGAAAAATACAACGCCGTGCCCGTCACGTACAACGAGTCCTCATCCTCCAAAGCCAAGTCAGGGGCTGGGAGGGGAGGGAGGTCTAACTGGAGGGGAAATGGGGGGAGGAAGACGTCGTATGGAAGCCGGCGCACGTCGGGAGGTGGAGGAGGCGGCGGCGTGAGCAAGCGTAAAGCTGCGACCGGCGGCGGCGGCGGAGGAAGGAAGGGAAATGGCGCCACAAGGGGTGGTGCCAGTCGGTCTGGAAGTGGGAGTGGTGTTTTTGCCTCGAGGGCAAGGACGACTGCTTCTGGAGCCGGGATCGGGCTCATGCCACTTTGATGAGGAGTGGAGATTAATTAAGCATGGCCCGGATATTGTCGTTGCTGCCAAACAGGGTCTAGC
>JAVHJQ010001236.1:0-14502 GCA_031306095.1 Pyricularia sp. CD86 | reverse complement strand
ACCATCCGGTATGCTCTTCATGGGTCAAGTATCTGTGCGAAGTAGGATTATACATACAATAATATATTAGATATTTACTACTTGACTTGAACGACTATATCTTTCTTCAAAAACAATCCTAACTAGAAACATCTTACTCAACATTTGACCCTTCCGAATATACGCTTACAATACCCAAAAACCCAAAACCACACATAAACAGAAAAAAAAATGTCAACACAATCACCACACCGTCTCTACATCCTCGACACAGACCTATCAACCAATGTACCCACAAGGCAAGGTAGGATAATATCCTGCCGCCCAGACGGCAGCGACCTCCGCACCGTTGTCGACGGCATCAAGAACCTCCCAGACGGCATCGTTGTCGACCACTCCCGTGGCCAAATGTACTGGACAAGCATGGGCACCAGTCTATCCGCCGAGGGCGGGTCCATCGAGCGCGCCAACCTCGACGGCTCCGACCATCAGACCATCGTCCCGCCGGGGACCGTGGGCGTCTTCACCCCGAAGCAGATCACCCTCGCCCGCCGCAGCGGCAAGCTCTACTGGTGCGACAGGGAAGGGATGAAGGTCATGCGGGCCGACCCCGACGGCTCCCGCGTCGAGGTGCTGTGGTCGACTGGCGACGCGGCCCTCGAGGCCGACAGGCGCGACCAGACCAGGTGGTGCGTCGGCGTGGCGGTCGACGAGGAGCGCGGATTCGTCTACTGGACGCAGAAGGGGCCGTCCAAGGGCGGCAAGGGCCGCATCTTTCGTGCCCCCATCGCTCAGTCGCCGTTTGCGCCCGACGACGTCGAGGTCCTGGTCGACGGGCTGCCCGAGCCCATCGACCTCGAGATCGACGAGGAGACGGGCACGCTCTACTGGACCGACAGAGGTGACCCGCCGACGGGGAACTCGCTCAACAGCGTCAGCGTCGCTGCTGTAGAGGGGGTTATGAACGGGACCGCCAGGGGTCAGGTGCGAATCCTGGCGAGGAGGCTACACGAGGCCATCGGGTTGGCCTTGGATAAGAGCAGGGGCGTGTGCTATGTTACGGATCTCGCGGGGGGTGTGTACGCTATAGATGTAAAAAGTGGCCAGAAGACTGTGGTTTTCAGCGAGCTGGGAGATACAACTGGCATTGCGCTGGCTTGATGGAAGAGACTTGGCTTTTTAAATACTCAAAATAGCGTGCATAGCATCATTCTCGGGGAAAGCATTCATAGACTGCAATCAGCATAGCCGACAAGGTTTTACACAAGAAACAATATTATCATGTGATGTTGCTGACTGTCTGATACTTGTCTTCCGACTTATAAGTACAGACTGAGAAATAGACCACTCGCTATTAACGCCATCATTACCTCCGGCATAGAGTCGTATCAACATAAGATAAACAAAACAAACCCCAAGCAAGTCCAAACTCCCTTGAGCTACTCGGTATCACCGACCAGAATGTTTAAAAAAAAAGAGATATCAGCGAATAAACAGCAGCTTATAAGGAGAACAAGAGAGGTGGTAGTGCACATAAGAACCAAGAAAAAAAACACAGCTTATATCCTCAGCCCTCGAGTCCTCCCTGGAGCCGGAATGCGAGCTCGGTCCGGAGACGCGATGAGAAACCCGTCCTGGTCATACAGCCCCAGACTATCAACACTTCTACGATCGGGACTAACATCGGCGCCTTCCATGGCCGCCATATTCGCACTTCTTGCGTGTATATTGCGCTGGTATCCGACGGGAAACCGGGAGAGGGGTGTGCCCGTAACCTCGTGTCCGCTGCTACGCTTCTCGAGGCTGCCAAAGTCGTTGATGAAGCGCTCCGAGACCGCTGCCCGGAAGCTGCCCGAGAACCTGTCGAAATCTAACTTGGGCATCTTGAGCTGCATCAGCTGGTCGTCCATGTCCTCGACCGACGACCGTTGGGCCGGCGGGGAGCAAGACGACTGCCGGTCCTCGCAACCACCCCAGATTGACATGGCACATCCATGCGGTGTTACTATGCTACTGGGTGGCGAGTGTGGTGGCGATGATAGCTGCGGATTCTGCGGCGCCGCCTCCGTCTCTTCACCACCGGCTACGGCTTCCCCTAGTGACAGGTAGTTTCTCGATCCGACCGGGTTTGACGACGGACTGAAGCCCCCACCCCTCAGTTGAGGCAGCGTTGGGCTTGCAGCACCATTATTGGCCGCAGTCGACGGCTGCGACGACGAGTTGCTGTACGCGCTCACTTGGCTGTTCATCCGCCTCAGCTCCGCAATGGCACCAGTCATGAGGAACTTTCTGTTTCCGCATGCCGGGCTGGCAGCTTGCTCGCTCAACAGGGTACTTGATCGGGCAGGCATGCGAGCGCTAAGCTGCGATGGCTCAACACGTCGTTTTGTAACCTTGACCGTATCATTTCCCCCGAAAGGACTCCCTTCCCGAATGACAACAGCCTCTGGAAGCGGTGGCTGGGTTGGCTGGTACTGTGGAACGAATCTGTCGAGATTAACGACGTCTGTATACTGTGAGTATATCGAAGAGGCGGTTGAGAGGGTTCGGTTACTCCTGTGTCCATGCATCGCGGGTGCAGAGTCTTCGGCGGGTGGTCTGGTGAATTGTGATGAAGAGGGAATACTCGGGCTGGGCAGGGGACTTGGTGTGACGATGGAAACGTAGTCATCCTCTTCGAAACCAAGAGTTGGTGACCAAGTCCTGTCGAGGTTCTCGATCCTGAGGTCCATAGGAGGTGGAACAACTTTGACACGCCCGGTCGATGGGCTGTCAAAGTCCCTATCGCTGAACATGCCTGGGCCGAAGAGTGACTGCCTGGAGTTCATGGTGCTTGGGCTGGTGATCACCACGGTTGGCTTCGGCGGCGTGGCAGCGTCGTCTTCATCACTGCTAACAGGAGAAACTTGCCGAAGTGTAGGTGCTGGGAAAATGCTGGTTCTATGGCGTGTTGGTGTGGCGTCTCTATTTTCCAGTGACGATTCCTTGGGTGATTTACCATTGAAACTCTTGGGTCTGGGGCTGCCGTTAGGCGAGATGGTCGACAGAGGCATGCCGGCATCGCATGGATCAATCGACGAGGAGCTTGGTGGTCGGAGTCTTGGTGGTCGGTTGAGCACCAATTTCGGCGGCCCAACGGAAGCCACTCGTGCATTCCCAACCCGTAGCTTTTCTGGACTGCATGAGATTATCTGGCTGGCTTTTGAGGTGTAGTCATCCGACGAGAAAGGGTCTGAAGTTGCAGTCTGGTTTACGTTGTCAGAAATGCTGGTTGACGGGTGGCTGGTGATCTGGGTAATGTTGTCACTGTCATTGTTGTTGCTCTCGTCCTCGCTGTATACTGTAGACAACGATGATGAAATGCTGCTCGGCGGAGAGGATAGCTGAGGTCGAGTCTCTTGACGAGACGGACTCCTGCTGGGGCTTGACAGACCCCTGGGTAGGCCTGCCATGGCATCCGCGTCGTCCGCATCAGCGGCTGCCGCGAGGTTGTACATGCTCTCTGGCTCTGATATATCAGACGAAACAGAAACCTTGCGGTCGTGAGTATGGTAAGGTGTAGACGGCTGCGACTTGCCAGACTTTGTTGGACTTGGTGTGCGGCTGCGGTCGTCTCTGTGCCGGCCCCTGTCGTCATGGTCATCGTCACCCCCTGTCAGGCCGCGCTTGCTGATGCTTTCCATGCTCCTGCTGGTGCCGGTGTTCCACCTCTTGACCGGCGATGCAGCCGCCCGGTTTCTTCGCGCAACGCCCGTGATGGTCCCTTGCTCGAGGCGCATTTCTGTCTTGGCCAAGATTTGCGATAGAGTCGAGTCGGTAGATGACTGTCGTCTTCGAGCCGTCGACGGCCGTCTATGGTGCCCGTCGCGGCTACCATCTTCGTAGTAGTTTTTCAATCGCGAAGGCGAGTCCTGGTCCTCTTGTCGTTGCTTTTCATGCCCAAGCGGGCGAGGGGTTTGTGGTAGACTCCTCACCGAGCCGTACTCGACAAACAAGTGCTCGCCCTGCTGACTGTGATGGCTTCCCGTGTGGTGATGCAGCTTGGGCAACGTCGGCACCATGGCTTTGAGGGGCCAAGAGTCCCGTATCAATTTCTTCCCGCTGGTGTCCTTGTGCTTCTTGACTTTTGGTCCGTGGATGGCATCCTCGTCTATCCAGTTCGAGTTCCGCCTCCTTGGACTGCCTCCTGCGTCACCAGCTATCCTTTTGCTCCCAACACCCATACCGCCGAAAAAGTTGTTGAATGAAGCCCGGCGCGAGGTGATGGGTGGAAGAACTGGTAGTGGTATTCTCTGGATCGGTGACGGCGAACGATCACTCATCATGTTCTCGGGCATGTCGCGCTTTCGCAGCTTGTTCGGGCTTCCCACTCGTTCCTCGTCCACATCCTCTTCTAAAACCTGTCCCCGGGCCTGAAAAAAATTGCGACGCTTCGCAGCCCTTCTTTTTCCAAGCCAGACGAGGCCGAAGCCGAGGACTAAAAAGAGGACAAGTGCTGACCCAAGCGCTATGCCAACCATGGCCCCGAGTGGTACTTCCGGCTGCTGTTCTGCTGAGAGCGATTGCCCCTCCGCGATATGAGCATCTCCGGTCATGTCTGCACTGTTGATGGCGAATAGTATTCTATCCGCCTTTCCTGGTGAAGATTGGGCGTCTAGCAAAATCCAATCGAAATCTCAACCTCACCAAGCTCAGCAAGTCTCGATTCACTGCCATCAAACGGAGTCAAATACACAGGTGAGAGTTTTCATGAAAACCAAAACATAAATCTGACAAGCAGAGCACTCACCATCGAGAAATTTCATCGTGTTCTTTGAGCCATCCTAGATTAAAATTAGAAGAGCAAAGAGTCTAGGCAAGGCTTACCCAGAAAGGAATCACAACAGAGGCTGGAATGGTTCGTGGAATGGGTTGTTCTGAACGACTTCATTCCAACTAGCTGCTGGGTATGAGACAGCCATCTTTCTGGCCAAGGCATGCTGTTCAATGATTCGCCGTACCTGTCGATCGACTTTTGTTGATACTGAAAACCCGGACTCTGGCATGTCAGTTGCCGCAGGTGGTATCAGTGTCAAATGAGCATATCGTTCCAACCTTTCGTGCCAACCTGCTGTCAATCCGCATCTTGACGCAAAGAGTCTGCCACCAACTGCTCAGTCCTAGGCCAATCTCGACTTGTGACAAGGCTGATGGACAGAAATGGTCATAAGTGTGATGTAATTCGAGTACTTAAAAGAGGATGCCCTCCTTCACTTCGCGCCGGCAGAGAACACCGGCAATATTGCAATGACTTTGGATACTTCATATAAGTTTCTTTTTCCTGTGGGCTACATTTAGATGGAAGTGCAAATTTCGACTAGTTTTGCTGTCGAAATAATGCAGAGATCTTCTCCGCACTGAGTTCTGTATTTGGGTATTTGGGTATTTGGTAAAATTCTCGCGAATCATTCCAATCATTGTGCCACTCGAAACCTGTCCAGTAACATAGAAAGAATTTGAGGTAGAATAGGATTGAAGATGAGAAGTATTTGAAAAAAGAAGTTGACAAAAAAAAGTCCTCAAAATTTACTGAACTGATCCATGAAAAAAAAGAACAAAGAAAAGCAAAACATAAAAAATCCCTCCTGCTGCCGACAGGAAGACAACGAGAGCCGGCCCTGCTGTCATTATGTGACAACTTCAGAAATGCAACTATCACTAAGCGTGAACGTGCTTATGAAGATGACGCAATTGTCGGCGGGCTAACGGGTTGGCCGTGACTATATCAGTCTCATCCACATACTGGGTGACATATTTGATGTCCTCAACCCAGATGATCTTCTCAACGAGATTTCCAATGGTGATGTACTCTGTCCTCACGCCGTCATTGCTCTCTTCGCGAGTGAGGGTCGTAGGCGCGGGAGGCGGTGAGGTAATGGTAGGCTGTGCAAGGGGAGTGGTTGTGGTAGGAACTGGAGTAGTAGTAGCAGGGGCGGCCTCGGCCTCGGCCTTCAAGGCGGCGGCACCATCATTACCAGAGTCAGGGGATGATGTTTGAGCAGCAGCAGCAGCAGCAGCGGCAGGAGAAGTCACAGAACTTGTGCCCTCAGTGGACTGCTTCAAGACCTGACCAGGGAGATACTGGTCACCAGTCACCGTCGCACCCGGTGCATAACTCGCTGGCAACGAGGGGACCGAAGTGGCAGTAGGATTCTTCTCGGTAGCAGGCTGTGGGCCAACCTGGATCTGTACATCTCCGGGCAGAGCGGTGAGGCCAGGGCCGGTGACATTCTCATTGGCCATAGCTTCTGGAAGCTTGATCTGGCATTGCTCGGCTTTTGCGTCGTCCTGAATGGTGAAGAGCGAACAGTCTTGGATTTTGCCAGAGGCGTTTGTGCAGGTATCGGCAGCCTTCTGCAGGAAGTCCACGTCCCAACCAGTCATGAAATCAGCGTGGTAGCCAAAACCTATAGATGAAGAATCAAGTCGACAATCGTTAGCAAGGATCCTAGGGATCTTGGGGAAACAGAACATGATTCGAGCTTTGCACTAACCCTGAACATCTCCATTGGAGATGACGAACCTGCCAGTCCGGCCCTTGAAGGCAGCAGTGTTCCAGATAATCTCGTAGAAGAGACTGATAAGACGTGTAGGATGGGTCGAGGGGCAATTGCCAGTCATGACCAAATCGGGGTAGGCAACATGGGAGCGGTGATCAGCAGAGTCTGTATCTTTACCGTTCCAACACGATGGGAACATCATCTCGAAGCGAACGCCATCAGCGCAGTTCGCGTCCAGGTAAGATTTGTCAGGAAGATAATGACGGTATAGTGAGCCTTCAGGGGCCTTTGCGTAATTCAGGCAGTTGAATCCTATAGCACGCTGCTGAAGGTCGGGCTGAGAGGTTTGTCCCAGCTTGGCCCAGTCCGACTTTTGAGGATCCGGCTGGGTGACATTACCAAGAGCCGAGGAGTAGTTGCGGCGCAAGCTGTCACCCGCAATCATGCGAAAGCCCTTGGGGAAGGCAGTGACCTTGCCTCCTGCTGTGTTGGGAAATAGGAGATAATAGCTATAAAAAAGTCAGCACTTCGATATACAATGCCAAGAGAGTGGCACGCAAGGGTAGGCGAAAGTTGGGATGATGAGAAAGTGATGCGAAGACAAATTGGAAAGTCGGAAGAAAAGAAAAGAGAAACTACTCACGCCAGCATGCCGCCTGACTGCTGGACAATCTCATACTTTCCGGTCGTAGTATCCTCAAAGAAGAGGGACGGATGCCAGTAAGCAGACTTGTCCTCAGTAACAGCGCAAGAAGTGCAGTCTGAGGCCATGAGATCCTCATAAGTGGCATTGTCATTGAAGCCTAAAGTATACAGGTTAGTCGCCATGTTTTCAGTGATGATCACAGACTTCACTTAAACAATGCAGAATCTCTTACCTCCACCGCCATGAATCGAGTGAAGATGCTGTGCAACTTCGCCCGGTGAGATAAGAGGGTCGATACGGGCCAGACCAGACCTAGCTCGGCATTCCATGCGCCAGAATGCATTTGCAATCAAGGCGAGATTGCCTGCAACAATGAGCGTAGAAAACTTCATGTTGAGTAATTCGTGAAGAGATACGGCCTGGGATAGCTGAACAAATAGTTCTTTGGGGGTTTGAAAGTCTCCAGGTACTTGATGCGGTTGCAAACCTCAAGCAAGCAAACCTCAAGGCTGAAATAGAATGAGTTCGTTTGTGGATTTCTTCAAACGAAGGCGAGAAACCAAACTTTAATCACCGACAGACGTGCATGTGCTGGGCGTAGTCGATAGTTCGAATCCGTGGCGTTCGTTGAGCGGGGTGGCAGCGTGCTGTCCCTTTTCGATCGATAAACCAGAGCGGTGGTTCTGCTACAGAGCAGCAGCCAGCAAACACACAAAAATAGCCCAGTCCAGCGCGCAACAATGATAATTGGTAGATAGGTCGATAACACCACGTCCAGCTGTCGACTGATTCCTTTGCCGAGCGTTGATCGTTCGGAGGGATCGAAGGGTGAAAGTCGAATCGAAAGAGGGCGCAACAAGCAGATGCAAGCCTCGACAAGCAGAAATCAGAGTACCCAACGTATCTGAATCTACTCAAAGAAATGAATGCGGTCAACACACGGGGTTGAAAGGAAGGGAATCGTCACAGTTGTCAAAAGAGGGTGGGAAGAAGAGAAAGAGAGAGAGAAAAGAAGGACTGTGAGAAAGAGTGTGATATTGAAGTGAGCGGACGTCGAAGTTCCAACCACTGCAAACGACGCAGGCGAAGCGAACGTTAGAAGAGAAAAAGACCGAAGGGAGACGTCGAAAAGGAAGACAGACGATCAAGAGTTTAAAAATGGAGGGTGGGAACATCAAACGAGAGACATAGCTTGTAGATATTACATCGCTCAGATGGGCAGGAAAGGCACTCACTCGCAAACCCACATCCCGCTAAGCCAACCAACCGATCGGCTTCAATGGACCTGCACCTGCAGTCTGGGGCAGGGGGGCCAAGGAAGGACCCTAACCAGGATTACGTACCACACCCCCCCTCCTTGTCTTGACAGCCCAGTCACAAGCGAATTTTACCATTTGCAAATTCCCTCGATTCCTGGACTAAAAGACTTCGCAGTAGCAACAGTACCACGTACCGGTACTTTTAAGTTAGTAAAGTTGGAGGACAGTCCGGGAGTCGAATCCTATCGGCAACGTTATTATAATCACACATTACCTTCAAATAACGAAGCAAACACTATATATAGCACCTGCAGCATTCGACTTTCTTACCTTGGTACCTACCTACTGAGCAGTAATGCCAATCAATCTGTTTCGGCTGCGATCGCAAGATAGGAATGTTCCAAGTCTGAAAAGATCGCCACCAGCTAGCTGCCGCCCTTTGGTGCCAGGTTGCGTCCTCCCGTGTCTTTGCCGCAGAAGAAATGCTTAACTGTAGGTAGGTACCCCCTTGCTGCACTGCACTGCATGTTCCATCCAATATGCAAGGGATCCTAAATAGTATACCATATCGTGAGTTGCTTCTGCCGCACCGTTGATCAGGTGGCAAGCGACTGGCCGGGCAAACCTGGATTGCTTGCATTTGACAAGTTCCCCACGAAAAGTCCGCGCAAGACCGCCTGTCATAGCCCCTTTCGAAAATAGAGTAAATTAGATTAAAGGGCTCGTCTTCAAGTTTGGGTCTGTGTGGATTTTGCTTCAAGTTAGGAACATCCAAGCCTGGATTGGCGGGGATCGCCTGCACAAATGTTGAAACCCTTGCAAGGGGCGCACGTCTTAGTGCGGAAAATAGAGGGGTTTCCACAAAGAGTATCGTTTAGCCACGATGCCTTACAAAAAGTACATCAGCGCTACAAGCCAATGAGGCTCATCATACCAAGTTGGCACTCGCAGTACCTAATGTACCTACGTAGGTATTAGCCCGAGCGGAGCCACGCGGGACCTTGCATTGGCGCGGGCTGCTGCGAGTTGGAATCATTGGTAGGGATCTCCGAGGGAGATTTTTCTCGCCCTATCAATCAGATGACTGCCATCCCAAGCCTGGACGTCGTTCAACGAGTCACTTTAATTCCAGTCGCGTTCTCCCCACCTCGGCATTTTTGCACTGTTCGTAATTAGTACTGAACCGCGATAGTACGCAATTCAATCAAATCCGCCCCGCGGAGTTCCCGTATAAGGAAAAATTTGCCGCTATATCGTAGAAGTTTAATATATTTTCAAGCAAAGAAAAGGGACGCTGGGTCCGTTGACGTCAGCAGCAATCTTCCTGCGGATGAACATCGCTATCTTCAGTCCCTGTCAACCGAAGTCGATGGGCGCCAGTTTAACTTGTCAGCAGGAGGTAATAAATAGTATGGGATGATCCCCATGTTACAAAGATCAGCTTACATCAATGAGGCGTGTGGCGGACCAACACTAGCCGAAGTACCCTAGCTGCGTGGCTAGAGACTGATCAGCGCATCGCGGCAGCCGACCAAATAGGTCCAGGTCTACGTGATTACATACCTTTATATCAATTCTAATGAAGAGCAGATAATTACCACGGCAGGTAGGTAACGACTCCTCTTGTTCGGTAATGCTACCTGTCAGTCGAGCGTGGAACTGGCCGGTGGTAACGCGACATGCCACAGTTGAACGCCCTTAAAACCCGCCAAAAAAAGACAGGGTGGCTGACAAGGTTCATCTCTTTCGAAACGGTTTCAAAAATAGTCCTGGATGATGCACCCCTCACACACACCCCCCACTTCAATAACCCCTTTTTATCAAGCTTTTCCATTCCACAAGTAATAGCCAGTGTTAGTGCTGGGAGCGCACTTGCGACCAGATTTTGGATTCTATTTTCTGGATTATTCTACCGCATATTACTTACAGTGAGTGACTGGCGCAAAAAACAATGGTGCGGCCAGGCAGTTGATCCACTCCTGAGACCGACCGAGAAAAATAGGATCACCATCTTGTGTTTGTTTCCAAAAACGACGCAGAAAGCTTAGATTTGATTAAGTTTTGAATTCGGACTCCAGTACTCCAGTAATGTTTCTCGATGTCTATGAGGCTTGTGTACCGGGTTGTTCTCCACTAGCATTGTTCCTTGATACATGAACTTGGGATGCGCAGAAGTAAAGATCTCAGCCTAGAAGCGGTAATGATAGGCAAATTATACGAACGATCCCTCAAAGCTTTACGACCTAACGTAGTCCAATTGACACTACTCTGTAGAAAAACCAATATTAATCACCATGAAACCGTGATCGACAGCTTGTCGTTAATGGCTTGGAATTTCTTTGACTCAATCCCACGAGTCGGTTTTGGCTCGTCTCAACAATTTGTCTACGGTATTTCGGCAGGCAAGGCAGATGTCACATTGAAGTGCTCTTGTCTACAACTATGGATGCCTTCCCGACCCTTTTGAAAGGCAACTTAAGGTTCCTTAGGTATCAAGATCTAAGATAGCCAGATGCCTACCCTGCATACTTGATTGTTTCGGAAGCGGTTCCAATCCCTGCTTAGTTAAGGTAGGTTGCCAGCCTGAGGTAGGTATCTCTAGGTATGCTTGTTCTGATTGCTTCAGTATGGCGACAGTTAAAATGAACTGGCATGAGACTTCTGCGACAAAATCATCGATGATATGGTCCTCGACGGCGGTTTTGGTTGTTTGGCTGCTCTAAGAGCCGATATTCACTTGTACTCGCTTGACTTGGGTGATCCAAGATCTTTGCACCCGCTTAAAATTATTTTGTTCACCCACTAATGTCTTTACCACCTATACCCCACTTCACGGAGCTACCTGTTACAACGAAGCATGTGTCTAGAGTACCTACCTTACCTCGCCTCCTTGACTACCTTACATTGCCAATCCAAGATAGCCAAGTTGACAAACCACCAGAATTTTGAAAATCCCTTTGTGATTTAGCTGCTGCAAAGATGTTATGACTGTTTTCTATAGATCTTGATCGACATAATGGATGACCTCTCGGGATTGAATTGGTCCACCCCGGCCAACAACACCAACAAGAAGCCGCCCATGAATCCATCGAGTGCCTTCTCCTACCCATCTCTGCGTCCAACACCGTCGCCCCAACCATCGGGCCGCAACACGCCTCTGTCGTCTCAAGGGTCGGGTGCAGCGGGGTTCAAGCAACCGGCGGCAGCCCCTAAAGCCGCGCAGGACAGCTTCAGCGGTCTGGTGAATTTCGGAGCCGCCAAGAGCACGGCCAACTTGAGCTTGCGCGAACAGCAGGAACGGCTCGAGGCCGAAAGGCGAAAGAAAGAGGAGGAAAAGAGAAAACAGGCGCAGACGAACTACGGCGATGGGAGGTTTTTTGATACTCTAGGATCCAGGTCGACAACACCCTCGTCGCAACCGGTGTTTGGGGCCCTGAATAATGGCAAAGCCCCGGCCGATTCTGAAGACGATCTTTTCGCCGCATTCAAGTCTACCACGCTCGTCGACAACGCAAGCCACTTTCCCCCACCGATCCAGAGGGCACAGACACCGCTTTCGAGGGGCTCTACGCCGGCAAATGCACCAGGTCTAAACCTAGGCAGCCCAAGTGCTTGGGGGCAGCCCACCTCCTCCAAAAACACGTTTGATGACGACGATGATCCCTTCGGTCTTAGCGAGCTGAAACCGAAATCTCAACCTGCACCCACCGCTGCGGCTGACGACGACGATTTGCTCGGTGACTTGGGCAAACCTATCGAAGAGGTGCGGAGAGAACAAGAGGCCAAGGCCAGGGCAAAAGCGAAGGCAAAGGCGCCAGAACCAGAACCTGGAAAGCCTATTGAGGATTCTGAATCAGAATCCCCTGATGAAGATGGTCCTGTCAGGAAAACAGGCAACGATCCTTTCGATAAGGCCGTTGTGCAAATCGTTGACTATGGTTTCACCCCTGAAGATGCAAGGAGAGCGCTTACGGAAAGCGGGGCTGGATTGAACGTGCAAGCGGCCGTAAACTTCCTTCTGGACGATGCGCACAAAAAGTCCAGAGAAAAAGCGAGGCAGAAGCAGTCTCAAGCAGGGCGTCTTAGGGAGGAAGATGATCGGGCATCATCCTCTGGGAGATCTAGGAACGCCAGTCCGGCTTGGGCACAGGATGACGGGCCGAGCCGCAGGGACAACAGGTCGCCGGGACAGGGAGAAGTAGACTTTGCGAAGCAGGCGACTGCGCTTGGCAACAGCTTCATGAAATCTGCCAACTCATTGTGGAAAACTGGCCAGAAGAAGATGCAAAAGGCGGTCGCGGATTTTCAACAACAGGATGCAGGTGACCCCAGTCAGCCTAAATGGATGCGGTCTGCGCAGCAAGACATGCACGCTGGCCAACCAGAGCGGAAGCGCACTGAAATGGGTACCGACGAAGCTATGATGCTTGAATCTGGTGGTCGACCGCCTCGGCGTGACGCAGCCAGCAGTGGCTCTTCTCGAAACCAGTCTCCAGCGGTGCGGCCATCGGCTGGGTCTAGAACAGTATCAGCATCAGGGCCCAAGTGGCAGCAGGCATCACAGGCATCCCTTATGGACCCGCGATCTAGGATAAGCAAGCAGGAGATCGAAGAGCAGAGTGCTCAGGCATATATCAGTCCTGCTAGGCGGAAGAAGGCAACACCTCAGCCCCAACCAGAAGCAAGACCTCCGCCGGAGCCAGAAGCAGACTTGCTGTTTGAGTCGAATCAACCGAGCAGGGCCCAAGCGCCCCCTACACAACGATCCGTTCCTGCTGTTGCGAAAGTACAATATAATCCCCCTCCGCCCAAGCCACGGCCAGCACAGCCAGCCCGCCAGATCCCGCCGCTTTCGGACTCTGCTCTACAGACATCAACCAAGCATCGCCTCGAAGGAACTGCGCATTTCAAGCGAGGAGATTTCGCATCAGCTCACGCATCATACGGCAGCTCTCTATCAGCACTTCCCCAGTCGCATCCTCTCGCGATCTTGCTTCTTTGCAACCATGCATTGACAGCCCTCAAAACCGGAGAGCCCCGCCAGGCTGTCGAGGATGCTGATACTGCGCTCAAGCTCATTGGGCCTGGAAAAGGCGAAGGCGAGACTGTCTCGCTCGGCGGACCCGAGAACGAAACTCGTGACATGAAGGACCTTTACGGTAAAGCCCTGACACGGAAGGCCGAGGCACTTGAGCAGATGGAGAAATGGAGTGATGCCAGTGTCGTCTGGCAGACTTGCGTCGAGTCTGGCGTTGGTGGTCCCACGGCGACCGCAGGCCGACAGCGTTGCCAGAAGGCACTGGCGCCCAAGCCAAAGCCCAAAGCAGCACCACCTCGGCCTAAGCCGAAGCCCGCTGCGGTGTCCAACAAGAGCTCGGAGGCGGTTGTGCGACTGCGGGAAGCCAACGCTGCCGCGGCACAGGCAGACGAGGAGAAGTTTGCGCTGGTCGACAAGGTCGACGCTCGCATCGCAGCATGGCGCGACGGCAAACGAGATAACCTACGGGCTTTACTTGGAAGCTTGGATCAGGTCCTCTGGGAGGGTAGCGGGTGGAAGAAGGTTGGGCTTCATGAGCTGGTCGTGGCCAACAAGGTCAAGATTATATACATGAAGGCTATAGCCAAGTGCCACCCTGACAAGGTAAGGGGGTGCAACTGCTTTTCACTTCCAAACACTCTGCCTTCATTCTACAGCTACTAATCAAACATTACATGGAACAGATCGCTCAAGACGCAAGCACTGAAGTGCGCATGATTGCAGGAACGGTTTTTGCTACTCTGAACGAGAGTTGGGACAAGTTCAAGGCTGAGAATGGGCTATAGATAATGGGAATGTCGCGCTAGATATCGTGAAACTCCACAAAAGAATGAGGACATTAGAATTAGAACTTGCTCACTTGCAAATACAGGTAGCTTCAGCCAAGAAACGGATATGTGTGACTGAGGCCATAGACAAAGTCTTGTGTTTTGAATTTCAAACTTTAATGAGCTCATGCCAGAGACTCCAGGCTACGGTAATAGTCTTCCATGGAATCTCCCACAGCTTATAGTGGCGGTATAGTGGTATAGTGAGTAGAAC
>JAVHJQ010001235.1:0-13207 GCA_031306095.1 Pyricularia sp. CD86 | reverse complement strand
AAAAATTTTTTTTTTTTTTTTAAAAAAAAAAAAAAAGTCCGTAATCACTGGGCTCGACACACACTGGGCTCGAAACTTCCTCAACTTGCATTTTCTTCCATAATCTTTTATTATTATCATAACTATCTTCTCCTGCAACGACAATATAATAGTTCCGTTACTTAGCACGTAGATCCAGGTTTGGTCCCCTGGGTCATAGCTGCATCATTCTACCTTCCAATCGTTAGCCGCGACTCGCCCAGCGTGTTTCCTCCCTGTTATACGTCCATTGGTCGTTAAAGGCTTGGCTAAGTGACTGGGCTGCTTTTCCTTTATAGGTTGGCAATCAACATTCGACCATCAGCGAAGTAGCTGAAAATTCAGATTATGATGAACGTATATTCCTGGCCTTGGCTGGGGATTGACGCATCAATTGCCAGGTTCACCCTGGGCTTCGCTTTTGCTCCATCTTCCCCTCTCCTTTGTTTTTTCTTCCCTATCCTACTATGGTAGACCTATCCCTCCCGCATCAAACAATGTCGCCAGCGTCGGCCAAGTCTTTGTAGGTGCAATGAAACTATTTTTCTCTATAACCTAATGGTAAATTCGTCGGTTTGTTATGCAGCTCAATTCTTGGCTTTATTTCCTGGTACCTATCTTAGTTACCCAGGCACCTAGGCAGACAACGTACCCTAGAAGTGCTAGCTGTACATTAACGAGTTCGAGACCCAGTGAGACTCTTTTTCTTTTCTTCTTTTGTCTTTTTTCCCCTACTCTGGTGTGAGACACTCGTCCACAAAATTTCGCCTGCCTTCCAAACAAAATAACAATTCGATTGTTGGCTCGGTCTCTACAGGCACATGATTTACAATCTTTTCGAGTGTGTCTTCTTCACCATCTTCTCTACACAGACGGCAATACCGGAAAACAATCATGTTGGACCAGCTAGCTAGGTAGGTATCTAGGTAGGAAAATCGGGAAGATTTGGCCATGAACAACAGCCTGGCCGCCGAATTTCCACTGAAACAAACCTAGTGTCATCCCCAACTGCCACATCGCTAACCAATCTGTTCGATTTGAGATTCGAGGACCAAGCTTGAAAAAGCTCCGAGATAGCCTCACCCGATCAAGACCGTCGCGGCCACGACTTCCAGACCTTTGCCTTGCAGGAAATCTTCCGTGTTCAACTTCACCGGGCCCCCCATATGGCCCATCATCCCTCCCAACTCAGAGATGATGCCCCCAAGGTTGAGCAACGCGGCAGGCTTGGGGTTGAGCAGAAGGAACAAAAAGCGTCCTGAGGCGTCATCGCTCAGTTTGGGAGGCTTGTAGGGCGAGATAGTCTGGCCTTCCTCAACCATCACACTGCCGTCGGAGACTGGAACGCCCGTCACAGCCCAGTGACAAAGTTGACTGTTAGGGGGTTGGTCAGGGTATTGTGCCACCATGATCAACATATATTTATTACCAGGTCTCTAAAAACGACTGTCAGAATGTCTGCGGCTTGCTGGCTCCAGCATAATCATAGGAAATTTTGCTCACTTGGAAGTCGGTAAAAATCTTGGGTGGTTCCTGACCGGTCCCAGGGAACATGGGACCACCCGCATCGATGGGAGGAGCATTGGGGAAATGAACAATGAGCTTGTGCTGGACCTCTATGGGACCCAGGAGGTGCGAGACATCGTGCTGTCGCAGAACTTCCATAATGTGAGGCATGGCTAGTACGAAGTTATTTCGAATGAATTTGAGTAGTAGAGGCTTAGATAGGCTGTCTGCGCTTATTGTTGAAATAAAAAAAGCCAATAACCAAGATATCAAGACTCGCTTCTAGAGACCAACCTCAACCTTTATAGACGGAACGATAGCTCTTTTCCTACTATTCTGTTTTAAATCAAGAAAAAAATGTAGGATATCTTGACCGCTTCTTTCGGGCCATCTACGTCAGTATGAATGCAGTTTCTTTCTTCTGTCAAAGGACTTTACTGGCTAATGGAGTGTTTGCTTTGCTTGCAGGCAAAAAGCCACAACTCCAAAGTCTGCAGGCCAAGATTCTAGAGGCCTGTGGCCTCCTGTAGGTTTTCAGCTCGTGGAACTTGGATGTGTGACCTCGCTTCACACAAGGAGGCCCCGTGACTCGATACACCCATAATGTTTTTCTTTATTTCTCTTCACCACAGTATGGATTGCTATCATGCATCTTTCTTGTACACATACGCGCTGTATTCAAGGTCCAATATCGGAGACTTGACCGCTTTTACTTTGCCCCTCCAGACTGCCAGCAGAACATCTCCTATCTCTTGCAGCATCTCCTACATCAGTTACACAGAAAATAGTACCCAGACCCCGATGTAGCTCTTAAGAGATAAACCTGCAGTTGAAACACATTTTCCCGAGTTCCAAGCAGGGACGGTTCATGCTTGGTCTTGAACGAATCAGCAGCATTGTATATTCGTGAGCCACCGAGATCATGTAATTATCCTAGGACAATCCTCTTAATGTTCTTCTCTGAATGGAAGTCCAGTTAGAGAGTTTTCTAATCAAGGTACAACAGTGACTAATGTAAGCCACCATCGGCTAAACAACCAAGCTTTAATTTCCTTGCACAGTTTCCCCCTGTTTCCTTGGCTACCTTGTTCAAATGAATGCAGTAGTTCAGGTCTGCCAAAAACCACTTCCCACAGCCCAATGTTCCCCTGAAAATTGCCTCACCAGCCCATCAGGACAGTCAGACCAAGGGTCTCTACAGAAATCGACTCCAGGAGCTGTTTTGTGATCAAGGTTGGGCCATTCGGGCTTGTCTGTTCACACCCTTCTTGGGCCATCTTGAATTTTTCCAAGAACGATTCCGTGGTGCTTCCATCCTTGAGCCGAAGTACCAAAAATACGTAGGGCAGAGGCGGCCCCAGCGTCTTCCTTGGCTGAGGGGCCACATAGCTCACGATTTCACGCCCAGAACTGGGGTCAATGTGGGGGCCACCATGGGATTTGATGTCGACTACAAGCCATTGACAGACCTGCATAAGAGTGCCGCTTTTCGTTGACTCTTGTGACAGCATCATAACAATGCATCCGTCGAAGGGCGTCTCTGGCTAAATGCAAGTCTGTTAGCATGCCCAACGTCATCCCGCTTCAACAACAAATAGGAGCGTGGCTCTGGTTGTATACATCTTCGTTGAGTAGTCTGAGATCTACAGGCCTCTGGCCCTCAGCCTGTTCGTAGGGTACCAACTGTCCCACCCGAATGTCGTCTCCTCCGTTGTTCCAGGAAACTGAGAGTCCGGCGTCCATGTTTAAGCACCACAGACTGTGAAAGACTCCAGCCCGAGATAGCGTTGCAGCAATGTGTTCCGGCATCATGAAGAGTGGGGTGGATTTCTTCTGAGAAAGCAATAGAGTGGATATGAGTGTTATCGAAGTTTTATTGACATGTAGAACATGAACACAGAAGGGTTGAAAACCAAAACACTGACGTTTTTATATTAGAAACTGCCACGCCCTTATCTCCTCATCTCCATCAAGTACAGTGATGATAGGAATGTGCCTGGCTTATGACGAACGATTGTCTGCGAACTTGTTGGGAGGTTTTTGCATTCGCATCTAATGCAGAGAAATTTCTTTTCGACGAATATACGCATTAGAGTGACGTTCAAGCTCGAAACCCACAGAGAGTCTGATATACTCCGTATGCCTTACTACCTATCACGAGCCGCCCAACTAGTATCCTATTGGTAACCTTCTTTTGCATGGAGCCAACCAGGGCCTTAGCGTCTCGCTTATCGAATATACTCACTGATGAGCGGTGTCGAGATTCTTCGCTGCAAAAGCGGCAATAGCGTGAGTATTTTGTCACTAAAATATTACGTACATGCCAGAAGCAAATATACCGGAAATCTCGACCCCTTCATGTTCCTCCCCTGCAGCCATCATGTATCATTCGCTAAATGTACACATAGGGTCTCTTTTAACAAAACGACTGTACATTTGTACCTCTTGGTTTCTGCAAGCCAATACACATGGCTATCGTGACCACCCGCTCGAATTTTCTCAGCTCAGAAGTTACACTGTGCATAAAAATGCGACAGACGGCAAGACTACTTTATCAAACCTGATGTATTCGTAGTATGAGAACTTTTAGTAGATTTTCTCTGAAACACCACAAATCGCTACCCTGAAATGACTTGCAGTTCACAATAGCCATCCTATCCGCAAAAAAAGAAAAAAGCTGCCAGTAGCATGAGAACAATTTTCTGCATCTCTATCTGGCCATTTAAAAGAGAAGGTTTATCTAGTCCTACTTAATATTACTGAAGATAAACAACAGAAGCAGCAACGGCCTGACCTAACTCCTCGACGAGGTCACTGATTTGGATGCCGTGGTGTGGTGGTAACTCCGTAGGCATTGCTGGGTGTGTTTGCTTAAGCAAGACAAATATACAAGACCACGTTTGATCCCGCCCACGGACTATCTTTGGAGGCACAAATGACTGGAGGGTCGTGCCTCGGTCCACTTCAAGACCGTCGCCGAGCGGGATGTTGGTCACAATCCAGTTCAGCTTTTGTTGGCCCGGCCCGTCAGGTGCGTTCGTTGATCCCATGATGAGCATAAACCGATCTTTTTTGTCGAGGAGCTGATTGTTAAAAGCAAATTAAATGTTAGAATATCCAACTGTCCATTTATTTGCCGCGGTAACCAAGCATAAAAAAAAGCTTACTGTTCCCTCCACAGCAATACGTGGAGGCTGCATAAGCATTGGGCCGGGCAGAGTTTGACCCGGGTAACCTGTTGCTCCCATGGGCCAGATCGTGATAAGTTTGCCGAGGGTGGGACGGCCAAGTGGAAAAACATGCTCAAGCTCGGGGAAGTTCAGTTCGGCCATGGTAAATACCGTAGCTAAAAAGATGATTGAGATGCCTTAAAGTAAAGGTGTTTTCTGTATAAGTCTGTTCACGCAGATGATGATAGACACTGTGCTGCGAAGGAATGACCTCTTTTCATAGACTTTCTTTTTTTATTGTCAAGGTACTTCTTCCCTCGCAAATATGCCCGGCGGTAAGGGATTTGCATACGGAGGCGTCATAACGAAAAACACTCGGACAATTTTTGAGGGGCTTCTGCATTGAACCTAATGCGAGGCATTTCTTTTGTAAGAATGCGCACGAACGTGCGGATTAAATAGGCCCTGAAATCCCCTTGTGGATGCAAGACGTGTTGTATGCTGTAATATGTATGGAGCATGGAGTACCACGAAATGGTCAACTAGTTTTCTGTTAGCAGTCTCCGTATATATTGACTGACCCAAGGCTTCAGCGTTTTATCAGTATCCCTCCTGATGAGCAATGCCGATTTCCTATCACAATATCAGAAAAATGCCATGTTTATGAGAACCCGTCAAAACTTCAAGAGATGAAAGCTAATGGCAGCTTAATTCTAAGTATGTGCACGTTTCTGCCCGATTATCCCACAGTGGCATCATAAGCGAGAGACAGGTTGACCGCTTCGTCTGGTAGATTCACCAATAGAACAGTTTCGGGTCATTATAGATGCCCCCCTTTTCTAATTTTCGTGCCTGTCAATTGCTTCTTCTGCGAAGACTTTCTACTGACTATCTCTGTTCTACCGTGAAGTGCTAACTTGAAAAGAACACACGGAATTTGTAGTAGCGATTTGATCCGTAGAAAGGAAAGCTGTCACTAGTACGACCACAATCTTTTGCACTCCGTCAGAATACTCAGTAGATTTTATCAGCCCTTGGTTCGCCCAAGACCATGTTGCGATCCAACAGCGAAGCCTTATGTAGTCCTGCTCGATGTTACTGGACAAAAATAACAGAAGCAGCCACGGCCAGGCCTAATGCCCCGATGACGTTTCTCGTTTCGAAGCCGCTGCGAGCTGATGCTTCCGGAGGACCCCGAATCGATTTACCGTACATGTCCAAGATCGAGTTTGGAGACGCATCCTCACCGTTCCTGACCAGGACGAACGTACAAGACGTCGTCCTCTGCGGCCCCGAGGTTTGTGGCGGCATGTACGGCGTCAAGGTCTCGCCTTGATTCAAGTCCAACATTTCGTCGCGGAGCTGGACGTTCAACACAAGCCAGTGCAGAATTTGTGCGTTGGACCCGCCCGAGTCGTTATTTGATACCATTAGGAGGGTGTATCTTCCCTCGTCGGTGGGAGGCTGGTTGTCAAAAAGGCAAATAAAAATGTTAGCATATCTCAAAAATCCGTTTATTTGTCGCGCCTAATAGAACACTAAAAAGACTGCTCACCATTCCTTCCACAGCAATACGGGGCGGCTGTTGAAGCATTGGGGCAGGCAGCATTTGGCCTGGGTGACTGGGTGCTCCTCCGGGCCATATCAGGACGAGCTTGCCGCCGAGGTGGGTGTCAGGTGGCAAGACCTCAAAGAGCTCAGGGAAGTTGAGTCCGTTCATGGTGAATATCACAGCCAATGATGATTGAGTATGTTGAAGATATGGCTTGGAAAGTGGTCTTCTTTGTGGAGGCTTGTTGAAGCAGATTACAATAAAGGTGATGATGTTGTGATGGAAGGGCTCCGCTTTCTAAGTGTTTTTTTCCGGGCGCTCATGTCTTTGGGCACTTCCTCCAGCATATCGTAATCACTACTTTCCTTACCCCGTATTCCGTAGACGGATGTATACAATGGCGTCATGACGAGAAACATTTTGACCGCTTCTTTGGGAGGCGTCGTTCTTAGCAATGAATCAAGGTCACCCTGCATTCTCTTCTTTACTTTTGCGGCATGCGAATCACTCCTTGTGTCAATTTCTATTGATATCACTGGCTTGGATCGACGTCTTTCTGACCAAGTAATACTGACATGCTGCCCGTTGCTTTCCGACATTTCAAGACACGCATTTCTGCATCTGGGCCAAGAAGGGCCGAATCAATGCAAACATGTTGCACCTCTGATTGGTGGACACGAGTCCGATCGAGAGACAACCAATAATCGGGAGGGTGCATTCTGGGCTTTATAAGGTCGATTCTAAGGACGACACCATCAGCGAAGTAGGCAAAAAGCAAACCAAAGTTTTAACATGACTTGAGTGGCTTCAGGGCCGTTCCGCCATCTTCGCTTCTTTTTGCTTCTTCTTTCTGTGTTTTGCTTTTTATGAACATCGGCTCTCCAATGACGTGCCTTGCCTATTCAACAAGCAGCATCTCGGCCCCAACAATTACGGCTGATTCCAGCGGCCCGCAGCACGACAGATCAGGTAACGAACGGCTGGTCTAACCAGCCGCCGGGCCGTTTATTTAGCGGTATAATACTGGGGAAATGCTAGCATGGTTTGAACCCTCCCTTTTCTAGCAAATGGACCTTCTACAAACATCGAGAACTTGCTTGCTTGGTACTTCGCGCTGCTCACATTCACCTTCAGGTTTAAAAGGGGATCAATCTCTTGTTCGAGTCCTAGTTTTGTCGTTTGCTTTTTCTTCTCTCCCTTGTTTTCACTTCCCATTTCGTTTCTGTTCTGCACAACCGTATTCTTTCTAGACACATTCAGCCTTCCCGACCCGCCTCCTGATCCCTGAATCTGGGGTCAGTTCGTGGGGGGAAACTCTCCGGCGCTAGGGAGGTATGAGTCTTCACGCCTATTTCACCCCATATCAAAAGCGGTTGCTTAATTTGGTAATTCGGTCTGTGTGTCACAGTGATGCAGATGCAGATGCAGGTAGCCCCACTGTGATCACAATGGTTGGCTGCAGGGTTACTTTTAGCTGCCTCTGCAGGACGGGCTGTCCAAAAGCCCCCTTGGCCCTGAGCAATTGGGTCCATATTAACTAACCCGCCAACCGCGTTGGATTTGAATGAGGACGCCAGCCAAGCCACAACAACCCAGAGCTGACTACCTGGTACAGAGCCAAGCGGCAGGCGCGCGGCAAGGAACTGGAGAGTGCGGCCAACAATACTCAAATGACGAACCCACATTGCTATCGAGTCTCTGGCCCTCGCATGAACCCCTCCAGTGCATGATGTGCTTGTTGGTGATGACCCTTGACTGCTTCTGTACCAACACCAACTCGGTTGACTCACTTACCGCTGCGAATGTGTAACGTCTGTTTGATTGCATTGTTTGGTGCATTGACCCGGCGATGAAATCCTGGAATTGATTTTGAAAATTGTCAAACAAGAGATTAAGCTTGTTTTCGCCGCCTGACCAACTTACCACCGAGTATCTGATCCATACCTACCAACCTGAGACCATTGTGAGTTATAGCAAGAGAATGATCAGAACGCAACTCCGGCTTGCTTCACTATTTATTGACTTGCAACTAGGCTGGTCAACTCATTGGCATCGTCGCACTTACTTCAACCCCAACTCCCCTGTCCCATTTTTGTCTGCATTGGTGGCCATTTGTCCAGCTAGAGAATCATTGCAGTCCTGGTGCATTGCATCCTCTTTCAAGTTACGCCATTTAAACTTTGCAGAGGTTGCGCTCAGGATGGCAGCATCTCAAGACGAGAAATGGTTTCTCAAATCGAAAAAACCAGTATCCCTGCCTAGACATCAGGCCCTCGACTTGTCCGACAAGGACTTTGATGCCTTTGTAAAAAGCACCGTCGTCATCGGTGGAACTTCCAACAATGTTGCAGTTGACGCCAAGTCCTCCACAGATAAGGACGATGTCATGACCCAATCCACAGAGGCAAGCGTCGTCAGTGACATTCTGACACCACCCTCGACCACCGAAGATGTTCGTGAGGTCTTGAGCGGCATTGATCTCAACGTTGATCATGATGGCAAAGATCGAGCTGAGGATGGACCCGTGGTCGACATGCAAAACAAGATGTTCACGGAGAATTCAGACGTGGCATATAGATCTACCAAAAACGCCCTGGTTGATCTGTTCGCCGAGTTGGAAGATGTTGTTTCAGGACCGCGTCTGATTGAACTGCTCAACCTTGCCTGGGACTGCGACCCCGATGCCACTCTCAAGATCATATTCAATGCTCGGTCCATCCACCTGGGCAAAAGCTCCCGCCACACGTTCTACAGGTGCGCGGGCTGGCTGTTCCAAAAACACCCAGCTACCCTCATCACCAACCTGCGCTGGCTGAGCCGACCTGTCATCCAGAAGAAGGTGGAGAAGAAAGAGGGCGAGGATCCCGAGAAGGCGGTATTTGTAGAAGTCGCCGAGGTGGACGAGAGCGACCCTGCGCACTACGACGTCAGGAATGGGGTGTCGCATGGCTACTGGAAGGATTTGGTCAATATTCTTGCCCTCGCGGTTAACGGCAAGCTTGACCCTCTGGCAGATCCAAAGGGTATTCTCAACGTGCATCAAGGCAAAGATGATTGGATCAGCAGGCTCACCCAGAAGGAAGCCAAGGAGAAGCGACGTGAAACCTCGGACTATCGCCACAAGATGGCCGTCGAAAAGTTCGAGAACGACCCCAACTATCGCGCCCTACACTTGACGGTTGCCAGACTATTTGCTGAGCAGCTCAAGATTGACCTTGGGCGCCTTCGAGGTGACAAGCCGCAGGCTAAGCGAAACATCTCGCTTTGTGCCAAGTGGGCACCAACTGCGGCACGGTTTCATGACAAGCACACATATATCACCTCGACGATCGCTGAGACTCTCGACCATTCATCAGCCGGAGTTAAAGCCACCAAGGACCGCGAACATTTCATACGCCACGCCCGTGAGTGTTACCGAAAGGATGTTTCTGCCCTTCGCAAAGAGCTGGAAGTGGTTGAGCGGGACATGTCGGCAAACACGTTTGAGAACATCCACTACAATCGCGTGCCCTCCATCGCCATGAAAAATTATACTCCGATCTTTGTCAAGAAGGACGAGAAGCGCTTCGATGAGTACGTTACCAAGGTGGCAGAAGGGTCAGCCAATATCTCGGGCGCCGTCTTGTCCCCCAGCGTACTAGTCAAGAGCGTCCAGGGTGGGTTCAACTTGACTGCCGACCGTGGCGGGAAGAACGATCTGGTGCAGAAGAAGATTGCAGAGATGCAGGTGAAAGTGGCAGACGGCCAGTGGAAAACGCTCGTGCAGAGGATCCGGGACAGCGGCACGCTCGAAAACAGCATCGCCGTCTGCGACGTCAGCGGAAGCATGTCGTATCCCACATTCAAGGACAAGACTTGCCCCATGGACTCTGCCATTGGTCTATCGCTGCTCGTTGCTGAGGTGTGCAAACCTCCATTCGGTGGCACTTTCATCACATTTAGCACAGAACCGTCTATCCAGTCTGTCGATCTGAAGGCCTCGCTTTCTCAAAAGGTTGCGGCCATGAAGCGAGCCGACTGGGGCATGAGCACCGACTTTGCCGCCGTGTTTGAGAAGCTTGTCCTGCCCACGGCGTTGAAGCACAAGATAAAGCCAGAAGACATGGTGAAGAGGGTGTTTGTGTTTTCAGACATGCATTTTGACCAGGCCGAATGGACGAAATGCGAATACAATGACGACGGGACGTTAAAGGAGAATGACGCCAAGGCCACTGCGTGGTCCACAAGCCACGAGCGGATTCAAAAGGCCTACCACGCCGCCGGCTACGAGATGCCCGAGCTGGTGTTTTGGAACCTAGCGGGCGGCAGGGCGGGGCTGACGGGCAACGGCGACCCGACAGCGCCCAAACCTGTCACCGCGGACATGGAGGGCACGGCGTTGGTCAGCGGCTACAGCCAGGGGATACTCAAGGTGTTTCTGGATGGTGGTGGTTTCGAGGATCCTGAAGATGAGGATGAGGATCTGATGGAGGTTGTGAAGGGTGAGGATGGAGAGGAGGTGGACGTCCAGGAGCACAAGAGGCGCAGGAAGGATCCGTTTGACACTGTTCGCAAGGCCATCAGCCACCCGGCGTATTCGATGTTGAAGGTTGTGGACTAGAGGGAGAAGAGTAATGGGTTTGCGCCACGCTTCTATCTTTATCTGGTGATCTGGCTTCCATCAGAAGTGTATTATTAGTACTCATCTCAACGCTTTGCTTTGTTAATCTGGAACCAATAAAATCGACAGCATGTTTTTTTTCTTTTTTTCCAACTGGTAATGGCGTGAGAGCCCCCCAAAAAAGTAGTATGCATTAACACCCGAAACCGGGCTTCAACCCCGCCTCGTTCTCATCTCCAAGCTCCTCACAAACAAATCCAGCTCATCAAACGAAGCATACGCCTCGCTCCCGCCGAAAACCCTCATCTCATCCAGCGCCCGCCTGGCGTATCCACCCGCGCCCTCCAGATCACCCACGCTCACGTGCAGCCTGGCCAGGACCTCGTAGTGGTCCCCCAGGCTCGACACCAACCGTTCCTGGGAGCTGAGCTCGACGAGCTGTTTTCCGAGCTCGATGGCGTCTTGCAGCCTCCCCGCCTCGACGGCGGCCAGGATCCCGTCGCAAACCGAGACGGCGCGCGTGCGGCGGGCGTCGGACGCGGCCACGGCCGACGGGTGGGCGCTGCACAGCGCGCAGGTGCACTTGAATCCCCAGCGGTGCAGGAGGGTCGATTGGCGCTTTTGGTAGGTCATGCCGAATTCTGCGTCTGGAGAGGGGGGAATTCATGATGGTGTCAGTCAAGAAGTAGCGGTTGAGGAGGATAGTGGGTTACTGACAGCTGATGGTGATTTCCTCGCCGGCTTCAATGTCATGAACTGCAAAGACCTTTTGGGAGAGGGTTGCCGGGTCGAACTGAACTTGGGAGCTGTTGCAACGGCACTAGCATCAGTATTTGAACATCGCAATCAAGACCTTGAGAAAAAAAAAGAAATACCTCAAAGCACTTACTTGGGACCACAGGCGTGGTTTATCCTCGAGACCGTCGGAAACAAACCCATGTAGTCCTCCCCGTCAATCCTCAGAGAAAAAGTATTGGTACTCATGACGTCCTCCACCACGGGAGCACCCTGCCTGCTCGACCTCGCCAGCCCGAGAACCCTCCCGGGATCCGGAAGCTGGCCGACGGCACGGTCCAGCAGCTCAACCCCCTGTGCGCGATTGACTCTGCCGGGGAACTCGGCGCTGGCCACTACCGCGGCGTAGTCGACCAGGAACGTCTCGCCTCGGGGGATGCGCCGCGTCGCCACCATTCCCAACCCCTTGCCGGGGATCTTTATAACCTTCCATGCGGGAAGGGAGTTTTCATCATCCTCGGGGCGGTGGTGGCTGGTACTGCTACTGCTCCTGTTCAGCGCATCAGTGCCGCCGCCCGGCCCGGCATCCACACGCCGCGGCCTTGCGGACCTCGCAGGCGCCGCAAAGGCAAACTCGAGCAGCCTCTGCACGCTTGCCACCGCCTCGGGCGTGGCGACGATGCTGAAGCCCCTGCCTTTCTGGAAGGCGGCGTTGGTAAAGACGCAGTACGTCGTGTTGGCGACGCAGTAGGGCGCGTGCGTCCAGGGTGCCCAGTCGGGAGGGCTGAGGTCCTCGTCTACGCCTTTGGTGATGGGGGGTGGGCACTCTGGCTGTTGCCTCTGGAGGATGGTCGGCATGCCGGTCCGGGTGTGGCCGCATTGGCCTTCTGGGTGGTGGGTTGCTAGGTGCCATTCTAGGGCGGTGTGGGTGGAAGTGGCACTGTTGGCTGAGGCTCCGAGGGTGAGGATCGCGATGAGAAAAGAACGGTGCATATTTGTGAGGATTGCTTTTTTCTCTCTTTTTTTTACTGATTTCTTGTTGTTGTTATTATTTTCCAAGAGGAGAGAATCTTTTTAGTGTCTCTAGCGCCCAAGCGCCAGATTGCAAGGTGGGCGGACTTTGACGGGCAGGTTCGGCACATGTTTTGTATCATAGTATACTGCTGACGAAGACACCAAATCTGACGGATGGACGTTGAGCAAACCACCAGTCAACAGTATCAGCTTCATCCCATTTGGGGCCATATTCTCTAACGACAGACATCCTCGAGTCTGCTCAACAGCTTAATATGACGTGCCGGACAGCATGGACCCCGGCAACCTGAATTACCAACGCTGGAGATGGGTAACATGGCCGATTGGGGTCACGGCTGAAGAGGTTGTGTGTTTCTTGGCCATATCGAGGCCTGTTTTTGTTTTTAAATAATCGCCGACTTGGCCAATTTACAGCTTGTTTAGGGTAAATAGGTTTGGGATTCGAATTTCAATAAAGATCTTCTTGTGTTTCTTCCTTTGTTTCCAAAAAGGGAAGTAATTTCAGTCTGATAAGCTGTCACCATCTGTTACTAGAGTGTCGGGGCCGGTATGATTTCGTCCTATGACGGTTGATGCCGCCAACTGTAAGGT
>JAVHJQ010001233.1:0-12165 GCA_031306095.1 Pyricularia sp. CD86 | reverse complement strand
GCGACCAAGCGATCTGCGGGGGTTACCCAGGGGAATGTGGCTGCCTGATTCGGATGGCACCGTCGCCCATATTTTTTTTTTTTTTTTCGTAAGCCGTCCAACCAAAGTATGTTACTATGCTTGGCTCTGGTCTTTGTTTGATTCGGCGGGCGAGGTTTTTTTTTCCCTCTCTCTCTTCTTGTCCTCTCTTAATCTGTTTTGTGATCTGCAGTCTACAATTAGGAATCAATTCGCCCGATTCCTTTCTGCCTGACCGGCGCATGAGAATTATCACACCTCCGCATCACCAAAGGAGATGAGAACTGTTCCTGGCAGACCGAGCGAAAAACCAACCAGAAAGGCTGCCGAAGGACAATCGAGAATCCCTGCTCACGATGTGATAGCTAGATCCCTGTCGCCGACACGAGCTAGCATGGGGGTCCCATGTCAAGGTTAGGTTGGCTTTGGGTGGGATGGTCAAAGACTGGCCCCACGCTTATTGATATGCAACATGACCGAGTCTGACCCAAATCATCAGCCCTACTTGCCGACTACGGGGGGCGTGTGTGGACGGCTCTTTTGTTTGTCCTGAGCGCTCGGGGGTACGGTCTACATAGATCGACTTGTGTGTATATAATCAGGAGGATACCCTCCCACTCAGCCTCACCGTTCCCGTAGGCTTATTCCTCCTTTTCATCCTATCTAGGTCTGGTTCCATCCTTTCACTACCAACAAACGCACCCACCAACATCAGGGTTAAAACAAATCTACCACATAGTAACAGACTGGCTGTGCCCGTTTATAATTACGTACAACCACCACTACCACCTATTCACACAAACACACACACGATGAAGTTCTCGGCAACCTCGCGAGCTGCCCCTCCGGCGCCCTTGGACTTCACCCACAGCCAGTACAAGACCCCAGGCAGCCCAGACTCCTCAAGGCCGCACTCTGGCGATTACACCCTCTCCTTCCCTGATAGCCGCCGCCCGAACAAGCGCAAGGACAGCTCTAGCTCCAGCAAGTCATCCGGCTCCCTTGGATCGTTGAGGAAGCCATCCTCTCCCGGTACCGCCAACGCCCACTCGTACTGCGGTCGCCACAGCTCCCAATGGCTCTTTAGCGGCTGGAACGTCTTCCGCAAGGGTGGTTGAATCATTCATGCTGCTGCCGAGTCGAAATCAGCAAACGACAAAATACGCTCAAGGCCCTTTTGACATGGCCAAACAACCAACAATGCAAACCAGTTTTGCAGCCTCCCGCTGAAGAGACGGCAGCACTTGACTGTTCAAGCCCCCCTCTGACTATATAGTCTTCCCAAGACTTGCAGACCCGGGCTTTCGGCATAAAAAAGGGCATTCCCGTGAAGCAAGCTGACGCTTTCGCTTTCACATCGCTCTCACCCAGCCTCGCGCGCGCACCTTCAAGCGCCGAGCAAGAGTGAAGAATTATTTTCCATGGCGCTGATTGAAACCGCACCGACGGGTTTTCGCGGCGTATTCTTTTTTTTTTTTTTTGCTTTCTGTTATATGCAAACAGACATCATCTAGTATGTTTGACTCGCGCACAAAAAGCAGCTTGCAGCTGCCAAATGTGCAATTGCCTACACATTTACTGCACCGAGCATGTGGTGAATTGGATTGACGGAATTGGATTTTCTTGTTTACACCGGACCTAATGAATGAATGAAATGATATCCCTGGAGCATGTATTTAATCTGTCAATTTTTTTGTCATACAATAAGCCTTCTACATGCGTTTTCAGTTCCAAGATTTATTCCTGGATTGTTCTGTTGTGAACGTGTCCAGATGTCCATCTTGTCCCAAAATATGATTGACAGGAACAACTAAACATGCGGTCTAGCTCGCAAACAGCATAACTAATAAACAGGTACCTACCTAGCTAGCATCTGGAACACAAGGGTATCACCGACATGATCAATAGCAACAGTGCAGCACTGAGGCAAACCGACGCGTTTCACAGTTAAATGGAAAATAGCACATGACCTAAAAGGGGGCACATTCTGCTATAATAAGCTTGATAATTTTATCTGCGGTTGTCTGGGGTTTGAGATCAAAAATACTTTGGTCTGAACTCGGGCGATCCTAACCGTATGATTACCATCGTCCGAAGTGGATGACCTGACTCGAACGATCCCGCGACTCTGGGCTGAATAAGGGGCCGTGACCAAGATTGATGAAATTATGATAATGCTTCAACATTTGAAATGGATGACAGTGTGCCTTGTCCAAGATTTTGTTATATATTGCTTAAAATTTACACAGTAGGTTTGTACAACGTGTTCTGAGTCTACAGTATATACCATATAAAACCGCTACCACGAAGAAGCGGGGGTTTGAAAAGAAAAAGGGGTAGGGCGTGTAAGTCCTACTAAGAAAAAGGGAACATCGTTGCAAATAAGAAAAAGAAGACCCCTTCCCCCCCCCATGGGGAGGGGAAGACGCATGATTCATCATCCTCATAACACCAAACCTCTATCCATGTTGATCTCCCAAAGAAATTACCCAAAACAGGAAAAGGCTCACCCGCTTTTTCTCCTATCAACCTCTCCCTTTTATTCGAGGTTCTCGGCAGCGTTCTCCAGCAGGTTGATCTGCCCGGGAACGTTCTGCACGTATCGGGCATTAAACTTCATGATGCTCTTGATCTTCTTAAAGGTGTTCATGTCAATCGTGATCGGCTTCCGGACGACGTTCCACCGGATGCCCTCGGTGCAGGGCGGTGTGGTCAGAGAACCCTTGTACTGGTAGACGTCGCTCTTGCTCAGGTGCTTTTGCAGGCCCCTGAAATCGAGCGCTCCCGTGTGTCCCGCCGTGCCGGGCGTGGCCACGTCGTCCACGTACTCAAACACGCCGTCAATGACCTCGTTGTTGTTCTCGTCAAGCTCAATGAAGAAGCCAACGACGGAGATGCTCTTGTCTATACGTGGTAAGATAATTTTGGTTAGCAATCCTGTTTTTCGGCCCACTACTGGCGGTGATAACTCGGTAAAAAGATAAACATACCTTGGGCTTGGAAGACGCAGTGCATCTCGGCAGGATAGTACTCGCCGTCCAAGTGGTGCTCGCTCGGCGTGTGGAAGTGGAACTGTGCCAGATTGAACGTCTTGTTGGCAAGGCTGATGGAGCCGTTGGCGACGACCTCGAGGGTGCTACCCAGGTTGAGAAGCTCGGCGCCGTCTGGATACGAGTCGATGTTGAACTTGAGGCTGCTTCCTCTGACTGTCTTGTTGGAGCTCGCGCTAATGTCAATGGGAGACTGCTCCCTCCCCTTGGCGCACTTGTAGTTGGCCGTCTTGTTTAGTCCGTGCCAGTTCAGGGGCCCGCGGATGCCGTCGAAGCCGTATTGGGCCACCTTGACCGGATCGCCGCTGGCACGGGGGGAAGAGGGTCGTGCCGTGGTCACAAAAGGCAGAGACGGCGGGCAGGAGCACCGCCATGACACTGAGGATAATTCTCATTGTGGGAAAGGGTGTAGAGAATGGACCGGGGTAAGCAAGTGTGACAGAGTGACGAGGGTTTCAGGCCTTGAGCAGGGTATAGGCTGTGAAGGACAAGCAGGCGGATGATCTGGGGGCGCTGATCCTGTGGAACGAGATGTGAGAACGTCCCGGGGAGGGACACTTTATACAACGTGATGTTTGCCCTAAACCGGATAGATGGGACCTCGAGATGAGGGGGGAGTGGAGTGATGACGGAGCGGACGATAACTCCGCCAGCTAGATCGGTACCGCTTTTACCGCGTGTGATCAAGATTAGAATCGAGATGTATGTATACTTAGTATATCCCTGAGAAAGCTAAACTGAATGAAGTGACATTGGCACAACCTTAAGTACTGAGGGTAATCATGGTATGTAGTATGAAACAAGCAGGCGGGACACAGCCTTGGAGGCATCGTAAAGCAGTGTAAGTGCGCCGCCAGGAGAAATCTGACTCAGGAAATCTGAGGGGGGTTTGCTTGTGCGTTTCTACGATATCACCCGAAAAAAACCCAAAAAAAACCCGTATGTCAAGGATATGTTTGGTTTAGGTGACGTGATGCGACATTAGGCACTCTGTTAAAACAGTGGTAGGTTGGGGAAGCGCCCCAGTCTTCCAACCGACGGTGAATATGCTGACTGGGTGCGGGTTGCTGCAAGTGGAGTGTTACTTACCATCAACGAGGCTTGGAGGCTTGGCTGTGTCGTTTGTTGTTGTTTGGTGGTGGAGCGCTTACTATGATAAAAATTTCTTGCCAAGAGTTCATTATCCCCCATGTCACCTCGTACCATATTAATATTTCTTGGAAACCGAAAAAAAGTACGAGGTCAGGAGAATCACATGTACAAGAGAAGGGGTCGCCGCGAGCAAAAAGAAACTCTGTTAGGTCTAGTACTGGTGTTTTGGTTATCAACATCATCGTGGCCTCGGCTGCGGCGCCAAGGGCAGCGAAAGATAGTCGGAAGAATTCGCTCCGATACTGACAGCTGGGGGCTTACCGTGGGTTCCTGCAGCATATTTGGGGGGTCAGAATTGTCACCCATGCCGTGCCGCTCACCAAGCCCTACCAGGACGATAAGCAACAACCTATTATAGCCAGCCACTGCGGAAGGCGCGGCGAAGCTGTAGTACAGTACAAAGGATGGTGGGTCAGCTTGATGAGTAACGACGATATCATACTGCACATGTAACCGAGTAAATGATTCCTCTCAGCTTGAGATATCAGTATTGACTTGGCAGCCGCCTGAGAGATTCAAGGTTGCCTGCCAAGAGATTGAGTGAGCCGTGGCGATGTCGTTTTGAAGCCACAAACTAAACGTTTGAAATGCTTCTTCCATGTCTAAGTACCTAGGAGCCTTGCCGGAACCTCGGCTCGCAATTGGATGGACCACTTCTCTTTTGATGAGTAGGAACGAGAAATTCTGCTTGTCCCATTCGGCTTCAGTTCATCCTGATAAAAGACCAAAAAAAAACAAAAAAAAACAAAAGAGAAACCAAGTACATGTTAAGCACTGAAATAAGCATGTACGGACGGGGTAGGTAGGCACTCTTGACGCGCGCATAGGAACTTAGGCGCGTTGACACTTGACACATGCATACGTCAAGTCAAAGATGAGACGGGACTAAACTAGGTACCTAGGTAGGTAGGTAGGTACCTACAGTAGTCCAGGCCCAAATATGTAAGAAGTACAAACTTTATTAATCGCTACCAACAAACCCCTCCTCACCTTATTCATTAACTGCCTAAACCTACCTGGGTAGTTGCCTTGCATTGTACTACGTACACATCGAGAGCTGCGGAAACAATTTAAGTTTAGTTTTCATGTATGAATTCAATCACTACGTAGCAACCTAACGTCCCTATCATCACCCGAGCAAGTTGCCAAGGCACTCAAATTCCTTTAAATTGGTGGTGGTATAAAGTGCTCCTCGTAAAAAGAGTAAGACCAGTAATCACCGCGTGAGATGAGCAAGGTACAGGGCACTGTGTATTCCCCCAACTTCCAAGCCCCCTTCCCCTCTTGGTCTTGTACCCCGGTACTAATCCCTAAACGGGCGACCAATCAAAAACACTACGACCCTGAGCTAGGGACCCTCAACTGTCGAATGCCACCAACACTTTTTTTGTGGTCTCGCCCTTTGTGAAGTTTTGAACCAGCGCCGCGCATACGTACTGTCCTTTGCAAAACCACCACAACTCCGACTGCAACCATTCGTGCGATCCCCGATGGCGACCAAGAAGCAGTCCCCAGAGGCTGCCAGCTCGGCCTCCAAATCCGCCAAGAAAAAGTCTTCCCCTATTGCCGACGGTTACCTGTTCTTCTACAATGCCGCCTCGGCAATCCTATGGGCCGCAGTCCTGGGCCGCGTGCTCTTGACGAACTACCTGCAGGGCCCCGAGTTTGTCCCGTCGGTTGTCATGGACTTTGCGCGCTGGACCCAGACCCTCGCGGGTCTTGAAATCCTCCACGTCGCCCTTGGTTAGTAGTAGCCTGCTGCCAATTCTATCCAAATCTCGATATGACAGGCAAAACATGTATTTTGTCTGTAGCTTGGCTGACCGAGTTTTTGTTCCCTATCCTCGCCATGCAGGCCTCGTGAGAACATCCCTTATCACAACCGCCATGCAGGTCGGCTCCCGCTATCTCCTCGTCTGGGGCGTCGTCTGGCTCTTCCCCTCGGTCGCAACCAGCCCCGGCTACTCGAGCATGCTGTCCGCCTGGGCCACGACCGAGGTTATCCGCTACACGTACTTTGCTCTGCTGCTGGCCGGTGTTGATGTCCCTGGTCTGGCGTGGCTGCGTTACAGCACCTTCATCGTTCTTTACCCCGTTGGGATTCTGAGCGAGTGCTGGATGATGTGGCTTGCCGCCACTAGCCGCGCCGAGGTCACCCACCCGCTGCTGCCGACCGTATATTACATAATCCTATTCGTCGTCTACCCACCTGGATCCGTCCACATGTACTCGCACATGTGGAAGCAGAGGTCCAAGGTTCTGAGCAAGGCCAAGAACCATGAGAAATCTAACTAGACAGATCTGGGAACAAATGGGCAACGATGTAAGGTGAATTACGGGGGCTATAGAATGTTCGCAGGAACGATATAGACTGGTTCATCTGTGGTGTCTAAAAGCATACATTCTAGACGAAAAAAGCTGTATCCTCTAGGGACGGCAACCCTGTAGAGCGTTTGTCGCATAAGGATGCCATATAACTCTGATGATGACTCTACCCGACACCTATATCAATTCTATCTTGGCCGGTTCCTCTGCGCTAGACTCGTACCAATCGTTCTTTGCCCAAGAAGTAATGAGCTCAGCCGCATCTGTCTTGAGCTTTTCAAATCCAGGGTTCTGAGGCTTCTCGAACATTGCTGCACATGCCACATGGTTAGATTGTACCGGCCATTTCCGATTGCATCAAACTTGAAGACTCAGATAGACTTACACATGTGAGCCAATGTTTCATCGGTTGCCATATCGTTGATGGCCTCCCGCCATTCGCCTGCGGTCGCCGCCGATTTTGTGGGCAAATTGCAGAACGTCCTCTGGTTTCCGAGCACTGTACCAACCATGGAAACTTGCTTTGGTGCAGCGGCTTTCCCGAGGCGAGTATACAAATTGGCGAAACCGATACCCAGCTCGCTCTTAGCCCGGGACATGTACGCCACGCGTCGTCGCAGCTCCTCACCCCGTGCTAGACATCCTACAAAGGCAAGATGCGACGACGCCCAGGACCAGCCCTCACTGATCTGCTCACGTTTCATGTAAGCGGCAGCTCCTCCGGCGGCGATGGCCGCCCCCGCGCCTGCAATCATGGCCATCTTGCCCCACCGGCCCCATGCGCCACCGTCGTTCCCTTTTTGATTCTTGTCCTGCGAGGCTGTCGCGGGAGGTGCAGCCATCGGCAGTGCCTCCGCCTGCCTCTTACCGTCTGCAGTGCGCGCCTTGTCACCCGCTGCGGCGGCCGCACCGCTTCCCCAGAGTGCACCCGATAGACCGCTCAGCTGGCCCAGCACGGCAGATGCCTGGTTGTAGTGTCCTTCTGCGCCGTGCGCGACAACCCCCGGCGATATGCCGAGGAAGGGCGTGTCGAACGCCAGCAAGCCCTGGATGTACGGAAACATGAGCGAGGTGAGCGACGGCGACGTGGGCCTCTTGGCGGCGGCAGCAGCGGCGGCGTCGGCGTCAAAGGCCTGGTCTTCCGAGCTCCCGGGCGCCGGGATGGGCTTCTCGCTGGTCAGGGCCATGATTGTCTCGGCGGCGACGATACCGCCCATGCTGTGGCCGATCAGTACGGTGCGGACCGAGGGGTCGACGGTGGGCGAGGGCGTGCCGGCGTCGACCTCGATGTCGATAACCTTTTCCAGCAGCCAGTCGCGGAAGCGGGCGACACATTCGGCCAGGTCGCCGCGCGTGTCATACTTTGGGTAAATGACGACGCGGATGTCGATCTTGGGCAGCTGCGCGGCCACCAGCTGGCGCAGCTGCTCGGTGAAGCCGTCGCTCGGTCGACCAAAGGTATCATCACCCCCCTTGAAGCCGTGGATGAAGCAGAGTAGCAGTGTCTTCTTCATCTTGGCACCCCATTGAGCGACAGTATAAGTGCGCGTCCGCGGCGGGTGGACAGATGGACGTCATTCGCATGCGAAACATTGCCATCCAATTAACCAACAGTTGGGGGTGCCTTGGCCGTTGCCGCCTTCTGTGCTAAGTTTATCACGTGCTTACTAAATTTAACCAAAACTGGTACCTGGCTCTAGAAATGTCTCAAAGTTGCTGTATAGTAACTAAAAAAGGAATATCTGATACCTACCTTACCTAGTTCAGCCCTGTCCACCCTGGGTGTACTGTAACCAACAAGAAAAAAAAAAAAGACACACTGCCTTCTCAACAATGAACCTGGTTACCAGAATGCTTACTAGAGAGATCATGCTATTCATCTTATGTCGAATGCTACTTGCCAACCTAGGAAGTCTTCTACCTGAACTACCTACATACAATAGTTCTACGTGCCTGCCTGCTACTAAGTAGTACAGTTCACAGGTAAGGTAATTAATTGTGAGGTACCTAGGTAAGGTAGTAATCTGTGGTTGTGTTGCATCAGTACATGAATCACTGACACACCTTGACACTAAACCGCCTACCCCGCACTGACGCAGGTTTGATTCGTAGCGCCAAAAAAAGCACCGGCTTTTGTTGATTGACATTAACGACAGGGAATACTCGCCTGATTGACTGGTAGTTTGCAAAAGCAAATGGGCGAGAGCTAACCCTTCAACTATCGAGTTGTGCAAATCGGTATGCTAGGTATTTACCTAGGTAGCTTGATGGAAGTTTGGTGGATCGTTATTTGACTATCATTTAACAGCTAAACTAGACAATTTTGCAAAGTCAGCTCAAGTTCCTAGCTTGGGGACTAAATCTTTATCCTCTTTTTTTTTTCTCCCTCGGAAATTTATTAGATCGTCGTCTACCACGAAGCGATCTGAATTGAACCCGCGCACCTAGCACATCCCTGTCGTGTTCCCACATAATATTGACGGTCGGTAGGCTGCTGTTGACTAAACTCGAAACATAGACAGACGTATCCAGCGTTCTAAAACTGCCACGACCGACTACGTCGAATCAGACTCTTGCATTGGTGGTGATTCGTTATGTTCGCAGCTTGATCTTCCAATCGTTCTACCTGATCAAAATAGTTGCTTTCACCACCACGCCGGGACTGTTAAAACCTTTTTCTCTGGCAGCCAGCTGACAATAGCGCCGTCCGCGTTGAGACTATCGGCACTGGCCTCACGCGCCTATACACCTAAAAAAAAAGACTTCAACTCGACGAGAAGACACTTCTGCAACCGATCCGGCCAGCCTACGCATGCTATAACACTGCTTTCATACGCGCCCTGCAGTCGGATAACGAGGCTGGGCTTTGCCCTCACCCTCCCGCCTCCCTCAGCTTTGCCTCGCGTTCAAAGCTAGGCTAGCAGGACCCGCAAGAGGACATGACATGGACAAACCTATGCTCATGGTAAAGACGGGACCACTAGATGGAGATGTGGCTGTCATGGATACAGAAGACGATGCGCGACCTGGAGGAAGGAGTGGGACGCGAGCGCGAGATGGCATGGAGGGAATGACGGCAGAGCCCTCGCCACTGACCAAGACAACCAGATCTTTCTCGGACGGCGACAGCACGCCAAGCCGCCCAAAGCTGTCCCCATCACCCCTGATACTTGAAACCGACCGTCGAACGTCAAAGGACGACAGCGCGATACGCAACTCTGTGCCGGCCGCTCCGGTGACACCAAGCAGACCCGACTTTGTCCAGCGCGGGAGCATTCTTTCATCCTCTTTACACATGTCACAACAGGCAACAGGCACCGCGGTGGCGGGCGGGCGTGCCGTCGGCTTTGCCACCGATTCCATGCAACCGCAGCAGCAGGTCAAGCAGCCGCCACTCTCCCCGAAGCTCGACCACTCACATATCTACGCATCACCGACGAGCGCTCTGCCCCGAAGGTCCCGCGGCCTCGACTTTTCCCGCGCCGCCACCAGCCTGCACCATTCTACATTGGCGGAGCAGTCCTCCCCGGACTCCTCGCCCACGCATGCTGGGAGGGGAGCCATGAACATACCAGGTGGCGGATCAAAACGGTTTGGCTCGGGCTTTGGTGCCGCTGAAACCTCGACAAACTCGTTGTGGTCCATGATGGGAAACCACGAGAAGATGCATATTTCGAGCTCTGTGGGCAGCACCGCCCACCTGGCTGCTTCAGACTCGTCTTCCAGTTCGGATCTGGACGATGACCTGATGGACGAAGACGTACCGGACGAACCCTACGTTACCACCCCTCAGATATCGCGGACGACGATGGTACCGGGTCTAGGTAGCACTTACTCGCCAAGCGCACCAGGGCTGAATGGACCTTTGGGAGGATCACCGGCGGTGAACAGCTTGCTGTCATTTCAACAGCGCCAACGGCCGCGAAAGCAGCCAAAGAAGAAGCTGCGCGGTCCGATCGGGCTGGGGTTCAACTCGATTGCCGGACACGGTGGTAGCCTTGCTGCTTGCAAGTCGCCCCCAAACTCCTTGGGCCGCGACCCAAATCCGCACTCTCGCCGGGAGAGTATCAGCTGGGCTGCAAACCAACTGAACCTGTCCGGGAACGAGAGCGACGATAACATAAAGCCTCGCGTCTTGGATAGTATCGAAGGCGCCATGGGAGCACCGGGTCACGGGGGCCAAAACGAAGTGATCCGGCGCGTCGTCCACCGACGAGGGAATTTACTGGTAAGGCTCAGGGTTATATACTTTTTCTTTCTAATCTCAAGCCCAGAAACTATCAGAGCTAACCGCGCTTGGATAGCCCAAAACCAAAGCATTTGCTCGTATGCGCGCTGCACTTGCAGAGGAAAACGCGCCCATCGACAACGAGGTGCGCCGCGAGGCGGAAGTTGTCAGGCAGGTGCGCGACAGCGATGTGGGAGAACACCCCGCTCGGGCACCTCCGCCAGCGCTGTCGGTAGCTACAACGGCACTGTCCAGTCCGACCATGGGCGTGATGCATGACATTGATGAGATGGTAGACGACGCCATAGTGGTAGATACGGGAGCCGTTGTTGGCTCAGTCTCAGCCTTGGGTCTCTCCTCGAGTTTCAAGCAGCAGATTATGAAAAACTCGAAAGTCAACAAGAACCTCTGGGACACATTTTCGGAATCATCGAGCATCGGGGGTGGAGGTGGCACAACGCCGCCACCTCTATCGCTACCCCGCGGCTCTTGCTCAGCCATGAGTGTTAATAACGACGACATGAGCATGGATTCGCCCTTGACCAGCTCGGCACCGTCTGCGTCCATGATTGCCACTGGCGGCATATTCCCCATGTCAATGACTACCCGGAGCAGCTCTGCCGGTGACACCCCGCAGCAGCCGGGATCCGGGACGATGGGTGCACCTCAGCAGATGCCACCCACTGCTGCGGAGATTACACGGCGCATTAACAACAAAAGACGCCGCGACGACGACTTCGACCCCGTCAGCTTCAAGCGGCGTGCGGTGTCGCCGGGCGTCAGCGCGCACAACTCGCCCATCATGCAGAGCCCACTCCAGCGTGACATTCCGTGGGGCTCGCGGCCTGGGAGCAACGGCCACGATCGGGCCGGTGGAAGCGAGAGCGGGGGAAGTCAGGTGGGATCCCAGCCGCCACAGGGGCAGGGCAATCGCCCCGGTGGACCCAAGGGCCGTGTGGGTTACCAAGGCATGGTTGACACCAATGACGGCATCACGAAATTGAGCATCGAGTAGTGGCACCTGCTTGCTGCTGGCGAAAGGGACAATAACAGAACAATCTCTGGCATACTACTTATCTAATTAACTTGACTTGAAACGGGGGCTCACAAATACTCGCGAGAGCTTTTCATGGTTTACATTTTGCTATCGCTTCCTGAGTATCACTTTGCATATATCATTCCCGGGCTAGGTTGCATTACGGATGGGAATATGGAGTTTCCGGTCATTACTTCTCATCTGGCATGGCACAGGTTACGTACTCCGCCCCCTTGTGACTTTTTCTTTTGTCTTGACTAGTTAGTTTCGTTTTATAATATCCCCTGGGAGGGCCGGGGCGGTTCAGTCCGCTTCGACATTTTAGGCACCTCACACGAAAACAGACTCCCCAGTGC
>JAVHJQ010001231.1:0-22498 GCA_031306095.1 Pyricularia sp. CD86 | reverse complement strand
GAGTAGATATTTTTAGGGGCCGGACTTTAGGGGGGTCGGAGATGTGGAGCCCAACGTTAGTCCGGGGAGTAATAAGTTAGTGATAATGGCGGCCAGCAACCTCGCCCCGATGCAAAAGGGGCTCGTCGCCCTGGCAGGCGTGGCGGCCTTGGCCACACTGTTGGCTTCCAGACAGCGTCAGAGAAGACAGGCGAACCAGGCGAACCAGCCATGGCTCGACGGTCCATCCAAGACTTTTCTGCCTGAACTCTCGGTCATAGAAGCCGAGGCGTTGCCGTACCCGCCAGATGCACTACCCGGCAGGAGAGATGTCCCAACGCCATACGGCGTCATCCGCGTCTTTGAATGGGGTCCCGAGGATGGCGAGCGTGTGCTATTCCTGCATGGTATCGGCACTCCCTGCGTTGCGCTCGGCGGTATGGCTGCTGAGCTTGCCGACATGGGAAAATGCCGGGTAATGCTGTTCGGTATGTCTCATACTTATGTTTTTTTTTTCTCTCGTCTGTGACGCATTATTGACTTTAGCTTCCTACAGACTTGTTTGGCCGAGGCTACTCAGACGCACCGTCAGATCTGCCCTACGACATGCGCCTGTATACGACGCAGATACTACTAGTCCTGGCCTCGTCACACCTCCCCTGGACAGGTGACGAGGGCTTTCACCTGGTAGGGTACTCCCTCGGCGGTGGCATCTCGGTGCCCTTCGCGACCTACTTCCCACACATGGTGCGCTCGCTCATCCTCGTCGCCGGAGGTGGACTTATCCGCAAGAGTCACATCGGCTGGCGGAGCAAGCTCCTCTACTCATCTGGGTGGTTGCCCGAAGGGCTACTGCAGTTGCTCGTCAAGTCTAGATTGACACCGCAGGCACCTGGGACGACCGATGAGCAGCAAGGCAGTCTGCTGAAAGAGGAAGTGGTCATGGAAGCCGCCGAGGCGCCGCCGCAAGACCTCGGAGTCAAGCCGCAGGGCAACAGCGACGCCAGCGGCGGTGAGTCGTTCGACAGGGCCGTGCTCCCCGGCGGCGCGACCGTCTCGTCGGTCATGAGCTGGCAGCTGCGGCACCACTCGGGCTTCGTGCCGGCGTTCATGAGCACGATACGGCACGCGCCCATCTACGAGGAGTGGGGTCACTGGCGGCGGTTGGGGTCGCTGCTGGCCGAGCGGAGAGTGGTCGGGGGATCGACGCCGCGGGGTTTGGTGGGAGGCAAGGTGCTGTTGGTCCTCGGCCGGACTGACCCTGTGATTGTGAAGGAGGAGCTCGTACACGATGTGACCGAGGCTTTGGGGCAAGATGGGTTTGAGGCTGCTGTGCTCGAGGCGGGTCATGAGATTGCGCTGACCAAGGGCCACGAAATAGCCAGAACGATGATTCGTTTCTGGGAGGACACCAGGGCAACCGATGCTATAGACTTGGCCTTGTCTGAGAACCGCGGATAGAATAGAGCTGTGTAGAAAGAAGGAGGGGCCACGTGAGAGACGAAGGAATGATAAAACATGTAGATGAGCCGTAGATATTTAGATCGCTCGAGTAAAGGGAAGTGAAATGCAAATCAATTATATACCGATGGGAAAAGGACAACATGTAAAATTACATCCCTCTTGAGTTACTATTTCAGCGACAAATCATTCCTAGGCATTTGGTAGCGGCCACCAAATATTCATCATGTTAACAGGCCACAAAAACTGGCAAAATGGACCTTGACCCGAATTAAAGTCAACAACTTGCCCTCGTCCAGCACCGGAAAGAAGAATTCTTTCCAAGACGTATAGTACAATACATCCTTATGGATTGAATGAATTGTGTCGACCTTTCGAGCCACCCTCACACGTTGGAGATTTAAGAGCAGAAGATACAGGAGGACATTGTCAATCTCCCACCCGGCTTTGAGCATATCCTACTGAAAGGAAACTCCGTTGCTAAAGCGCCGTCAAGATTGAAGCGCTTCATTGCAAGGCCGAGCGGTTGGTTGAAGGAAGGAAGAAAAATTTCGCCTGCAAACGCGCCCACCGCCTGGGTTATCTATCTATCGCGTCAGGTGCAAGCAACGCCCCGCACAGCGCATCGGACGTACATTCCTCCGGGTTAACAAGCCCCGCCCTTGGTCCCACCTCGGGTTTGACGCGACGCCCTACATAAAAATTCTTGTCATCAACCAACCAACCAACCAACCTTCCAACTTCTTCCTCTCATTCCTTTGCAGAACAACAAGTCGGCAACATGGAGTCGCTCAACGAGACTTTGTGGGATGTCGTGATCTGCGGCACAGGGCTACAACAGTCTCTTCTTGCCCTGTAAGCATCCTCATTTCCCTCGTTGATCTCTCTCCCTGCCTTGTTCCATTCGCCCTTCTAACTAACCTAGGCATGGTTGTGTGTGACGCAAAGTGCGTTGTCGAGGTCTGACAAGAAGGTTCTTCATCTTGACCCAAACAACTTCTACGGCGGTCCTGAAGCGGCCTTGACCCTTCAGGAAGCAGAAGAATGGGCCAAGACGCATTCGTCACAGCAGCAGTCCCCTAGTGGGGACCTTGATTTCTCCCCAGCGCCTTCGACTTTTGCATTCGCAAGTGTCACGAGGCCGCAAGATGGCGATGAGGCAACAGCCGGTCTGTCGTCCCCACGTGCATACTCACTAGCCCTCGCACCGCACATCATCCACGCCCGCTCGCGGCTGGTCGAGCAGCTTGTATCGTCCCGTGCGTTCAGACAGCTCGAGTTCCTGGCCGTGGGCTCGTTCTTTGTTCTCTCTCGCTCGTCCTCCCAGGATACGGCTGATCCCCTCAAACTCACTCGTATCCCCTCAACCCGTGAGGATGTATTCTCGGACAGCTCGATCCCCGCCCGCGCCAAGCGGTCGCTGATGAAATTTCTCAAGTTTGTACTGGACTACAACTCGGACCCACAGGCCGAGATCTGGCAGGATGATGCCAATTCTTCGCTCGCCGAGTTCCTGGAGACCAAGTTCAAACTCGATAAGGACCTCCGGGCTTATGTTCTTACCTTAACCCTCGCGCCGGACGGCAACGCCATCACAACTAAAGATGGATTGGCTGCCATCCACCGTCATCTTACTTCAATGGGATACTTCGGTCCTGGGTTTGCTGCTGTCTACCCCAAGTGGGGCGGCGCGAGTGAGATTGCTCAAGTAGCCTGCAGGTCTGGCGCTGTCGGTGGTGGCGTCTACATGCTTGGTACTGGGATCAAGGATATCCAAACCCCAAAGTCGGATGAGTCCGAAATGGATACGCTCAGCATCGAGCTCTCGAACGAGACCGTGGTGCGAACCAAGCTTCTCGTACGTGGCATAGAAGATAGACAGGCTATACCATCCGACACAGCTCAAGCGACAGACAGGCAATCTTTAAGCAGGCTGGTTGCAGTTGTGAATTCGCCACTGTCGTCATTGTTCGAGACGGTCGTGGAGGGTGCACCGCTGCCCGCGGTTGCCGTTATCGCATGTGCTCCAGGCACCTTGAACGGCATTGGTGACATTGGTTCCCAAGAATATCCAGTATACATGATTGTGCACTCAAGTGACACGGGCGAATGTCCCGCAGGTCAAAGTAAGTCAAGCAGAACCCACACTTGCCCACAAATCCTTTACATTCCCCATTCGGAGCACTATGATGATCAAACCATACGAATACTTATCTACATTATCGGAGCACTGGCTTTGACGATAATATCCTCTGACAAACTGATGCGCTCATCACAAACCCACTTCATGTTTCACCAGACCTTCCAGTCATTGAACGATATGCTAACAATGATCAATCGTTCGCTCAGGTCTACTCTACCTCAGTACTCAGTCGACCACGGGCTCGCAAAAGATGCTGCAGCGAAGCATCGAGCCAATCTTAGCTGCTGTGACCAGCTCAAGTGGTGCATCTCCACCTCGTTGTCTCTGGTCACTGTCATATGAACAGACACGTGAAACTTCGTCCACTCAGATCGATGGTCAAATCGTTACGGTTCCTGGAGTGCCGCTTACACTTGCTTTTGGCGATGATACCCTGGATCCTGTCTTCGAGGCCTGGAAGGTCGTCATGGGGGAGGATGCTGATCAGGAAAGCTACATGAAATTTGCGGACCGTGAAGGCATGGGTGATGAAGACAATGATATGTAATGAGTGATAGATTGCGCGCTTCTTTTGATTGGTATCTTTAATAATAACCACCACGATTATGATGACGACTTGTAAGGAGCAATGTCAAGAATGGTTTTATGTGCTCGAAGCTAGTTAGGATATAGTGCAAAAAGTGTTCCTCAGCGCCTTACTCCGCGGCCTTGTTCCGTCCTCTTGCCAGTTAACTCTTCGATATGCTTTAAAGTAGTTCCCAAATCGTGGCCCATTTTTCTTTTGGTAGATTTGTAAGTGACCCAAGGCAAGGTATTCCTTTTATGCCAGATATAGTGTCCCCAGCGCATGTATGTGATGAGTTGATATCCGAAATCAAACGCAGAAGTCCAGATTTGAAGTGATTCCCGTTCCAAGCCAAGAAACAAAGAGAGTTGCAGCCGCATTGTTCTTCCCCGTTTAGTACCCCCATTCGGATCGTAAAACTGGTGTGCTCTCGAGGGTCGATACATGGGCTTGGTGGTCGTCCCGATTCCTTGTAATTGTCTATACCTCTGTCAATGAGGTTGCCGCCGTGGATTGCAAAGGGAATGAAACGAAATGATAAAAAAGATTTGAAAAGATCGGCCAGAGCAAGTTCCTAACCGGAGTACTGTCGATGAATCATTAGTGGGGTTGCAAGGCACCAGCCCGGGAGCCCACCTCATCGCCGGCATTATCGTTCTCGTAATGACCTGCCCCATTTCCGATGTCGGGGAGATCATAGTCACTATCTCCGCCTTCTTCAGATGGTAGGGCGTCAATACAAACGCCGACCTCAATCTTGCCAAAAGGGAATATGTCGTTGCTGTCTCTACCCTCCTGATCGACCTTGATAGTGCGATTGGTTGACAGGCAAAGGAGTTGGTAGAAGGCCGATGCCGCATTGAATCGTGCAGTAGAGCTTGGAGGGAATATATCGGCGAAGTCGACCCAAAGTTCGTCCCCTTTGCTACGCGGATTGCCTGTCTCGCGCGCATGTGCTTGAACGTAGGAGAGGAAATCGCGGCCCTCAGTGCTGGTATAAGAGCTGTTGTGATTTGCGACATCCTCCTGGAAGTGAAAGTCGGGTTGACCGGGAGAGAGGACATCGACAGCGCCCATGCCAGCGCTACCATCGAATCCTAGGCCGTCATTGTCACTAAATCGCACAAAGTCTTGGACAGCACTGCCTCTATGTTGGAGTGGGCTTTCTTGAACTTGGCGAGGGCCTTGACCAGCAGCACGTTTTGCACTGCTGCCCTTCATTGATGATCCATGTAGTATGGAATGACGGTGCCAGGGTGGAGGCTGGTCTGATAGCGGGTGGCCTATCTCACGGCCAACCTCGGGTAGAGAATCAAATTCGCCCAAGTTGAGTCCGTGGTCGTCGTCTTCAAATTGTCTGTCCTGGGACAGTCTTTGGCGGGCTTCATCTCCATCGTCAGATCGAGGGCGCACGCGCCGGCCTTCTTCGGATTCGGCATCTTGGTCGTCGCCGAAAGCTTGCGAAGCTGACCTGCGTAGACTATGCGGGTCTTCTCCGACGATCCGACCGAAAACTGCCATCTGAAGGCCGTGGCCGGCAAAGTGCTCAGCTAACTCATGTTGAAAGCCTGGAAGGCCCATGTCTTGACCAACTCCACCTATGCCACGACCAAACATGATGTTGTAAGCGTTCTGCGCTGCTTGGTCCTTTGTCACTTGATCCCGACGCTTTCTGTGACGCTCCTTCTCCTCCTCCATTCTCTGTACATAATTCTCATTCCAATCGCGAATATCGTTTCTGTTGACCTCGGTGACTATATCTGGCGCAAGAGCCTTCCGACGGCGTCCCTGTTTCCTTGAAGCAGCAGTCACAGCAGCATCGTCTTCTGGCTGCACAGAATCAGGGTCCTCATCGTGTTGTCTGACTGGTAAGGAATCTGCATCTGGCAGGAGCGCATCGCCATGACCAAAATGGGCTTCATCTTCAAGCATAAGAGGAATGAATTCGTCCGAATGCTGCTGAGGTCCTGGGTGATCCTGCACATGCTGTGCATCGATGGTGACGTCGGGCTGAGGTAACTCCGGCTCCGGGTGTTCGTGAATGTTTCCGTCGGCATCAATGGTAAAACCGGCGTCAAAATCTTCCAGGCGCAGAGGTAGCTCTTCCTGAGCAAACATGTCGGCCTCGGCATGTGGTTTCTGAACAGAACTGTCTCCTCCAAACGGATCGGGACCATATTGGCTCCCAAAGGAAGCAGCGCCAAAATCCATGGGCAATGAGTTACGTCCAGATGATGATCTTTGCTGTGAAGAAAAAGGTGAAAGTTGCGAATACTTGTTGGTGAACTGAGATTCGAAAGCAGTTGGCCTCAAATTACCTAGCTCATCCAGATCAAGCGGAGGCAGATCGAGGAAGTTACTGATGTGAAACTCAGGGTCGTCTTGAATCATCAACTGCTTTTTCCTGAGGCCGCCGTTAGTTACAATTCAGCAAGCATAGTAGATTTTGGTGGAAAATGGAACTGTCTCGCACTCACTTCGCTCTTCCGGCATTGGGATCCAAGGTCCCAGAGTTCAATACGCGCAACAGACCTCGCATGCTGATCCGGAACTTTTCTGCATCTCCCAGCACGTATTGGCATTGCTGCTGGTAAACTCTAGACACGCCATAGAGTAGGCTTGCTTGGAGCCTCAGGGCGATGGGTGCTCCTGGAGGCTCATCGATGGTGACGCACGCTTTTGGGACATTTACTTCCTGTATTGCCTTTCGAGACACCTTGCGGCTGGCACAGCTCTTGTCCAGCGTGGCAAGAACCCTAAAAGTTTAGTCGGGTTAGTCTACGGGATTCTTGCCATGTAGTGAGGGGAGACGAGGTGAGATGAATATTACCAGACTGTAGCAACGCCATGCTTCTGGCTCGTCAGAACTGATATGTTTGAATTGACCTGTCAGCTCGAGGAGTTGATGACAAGTAGTGAGTGGCCGCTTGTAGATAGGCTTACTCTCGTGGCTGTAAAACATGGTTCTGACGCAACTCCCTGTCGGTTTATCGCAGCCGGTGCGCTCTCGATTGCGATGGGCGACTTGTTTACAGGTTCGGTTTTGAATATGAGTACGATGTGAGGTGAAGTGAGGCCAAAGTGAATGAATGGCACCTGTACAGGGCACCCATGTAGGAGCAGATTCACCGATGTGAATACTGGAATAATGTTCACATAATAAACAAGAACGACTTTGACTTGTTGAGAATGGAAACTTTTAACAGACTGCGTCGAGTTGGTATTTTGGGGATACAAGAATGAAGAAGAAGAGAATCGAGAGTTGGGCAGAAGATAGAGAAGGAGATGTCACGCCTTGGCTGCCATTGTGTGTAGGTAAAGGTACCGATGAAATGCGTCCCCTGAACAAATCTTGGCACGTGCAGGCGTTTGCCCAATTTGTTTGATGCCTAGGTTTACCATTGCCTTCCATCTAGGTAGGTGCCAGGCATACCAACCAGCCCAGACTCCGGTACAAAGTCGCTCCTGCCTTTTTTTTTCAAGTCAGCCAGTGGCCGTCCTCTTCGAACCCATGCCTTATCCATCCGTCCATGCCGTCAACCACCGACCAACCGTTTCATATCAAACAGTTCATTCAATCTCCAGCCTAAAGGCTCCTTCCTTCCTGTTACCAGACTGCCCACCGTTTATTCGTTCTCTGCTACTGCCATTTGTCCCATTCCCACACCCAATATTCGAGATCCTTTCAACGCAAAACCACCTATTTTCTACCTCCACAGTCGCCAGTCACACGAATACCTCCCTCCTCGGCCTGTCGTCTTTCGACTTCTGCCTCCTCCAGCGGCAACAGATCATGCTTATCATCCCCGGCCTCGAGAACAAGACGACGATGCCATGGTCCAACAAACATACCCTCTGGGTCAGCCCTGTCACGAACTGCGCGCCACTGCTGCAGATTTTCGCCATATAGTTCCTCGATGTTTTGACACCTGAAGTTCTTGGCCCAGTGGGGCCTCCCACCCATATCCTTCATTAACCACTCGAAGGCTTCGTAGTATCTCTTATACGAAGGCGGGTCTCGGTGATAGGGTCGATATAGCGTGGCGTTCAGGTAGAGCGTCGGCCCGTCCTCGACTGTCGGGTCCAGCCAGGGCCTGCACCTCTTCTCCCGATTCAAAGAGGTATCTGTCACTCTGACTTCCACGGGAGAATGTACCCATAGGCCATCGGCGGAGAATGGGATTCCGTGCTCGACGTACCCTTCCTCCCCTGGCTTGAGCTTGTTGAGCCATGCGCCCAGCCGCATAAGCACCTCCGGTCCCTTCGATAAGGGAATAGCCCACTCATTCACAAACTGAGAGTATAAGCAATCCATTAGAAGCGCCTCTCGGCTGGGCTGTACGCCATGGATCGTTGTGCCGTTCTTGAAGCCGTACTGCATCCCAAAGACGAACCACTCAACCCATGGAAGTATTCTTGGCACCAACTGTGCGAGCGAAAGCAAGTTGTGATAGACAAGATATCCGAGAGTGCCACCGTACCAACTCGCCGGCGGGTCTAGCCTCGGGGCTTCTGGCTCGGCGTAATCTTGCCCTATCACTGGCCCAGGTTCCGATGCCCGCCATATCACGGCCTTGCGCATGTACGGGAACCACCAAACGCGAACAAAGTGGTCTTGGGTCCATAACGTCGTGTCCCACTCTGCCATCATCTTTTTGTCCGTGTCGATGGTCTGATACCAGGCCAAGCTAAACCTCGGCACAGCGCGGAAGCTCACCTCGCTGATGATTCCCAGGGCACCGAGCGAGAGCAGAGCCGCCCGAAACAGATCCGGGTCCTCGGTTGCGCTGCAGGACCGCGTCGTCCCATCCCCCAAGGTTAACTTTAGCTCAACAACATCGTCTGAAATCAGCCCATGCTGCAAGCTGCTGCCATGAGTGCCCGTCGATATGGCCCCTGCGATGCTCTGCTCGTTGATGCTTCCCAAGCTCGGCATGGCCAGGCCAACCCTCTCCAGCTCTGATGCCAGCGCATAAAGCCTGATGCCGCTCTGCATGCGGACGACGCCGGTCAGGCGGTTGATGTCCAGGACCTTGTTGTAGTTGTCCAGGTTGACCAGCCAGCCAGACGTGCATGTCAAATCCGAGGGCGAGTGGCCGCACCCGACAACAGTGACTCGTCGCCGACACCGCCGAGCCAAATTGACGATTTTCTCGATTTCAGCCTCGGACTCGGGCTGCAGGTACAGCTCCGGCAGGGAGCTGAAAGTCCGCGCCCATGTGCGATGCACATGGCCCGACTTGGCCCGGAAGGGAATGCCGTCCGCAGCATTTGCCTCGCGGATGATGCCGGCTGCGCGTGGGCTGAGTGCACCAAGGCCGTCATCGATTATTTTGTTAGGTCGCATGTTGCGCGAGCCTGTGTTGCCTCGCTCACGGGTTTTTTGCTTGGTCTTTCAAGGATTTTTCTTGAGAGGCCACGATATCAACTCCCGGATCACTCGGTAACATCGGTGATCAAGAGCAACCCACACACTCCACACGGATGAATGAGGAACGTACGAATCCTGGGACAGATGTTCGCTGCTAGAGTCCAAGCTCTTGCCCACTTTCTTATCAGACTCGATAATGGAGCCGGCGGTTGCACTACAGCAAGGTGAATCTCACTAGAGAAGGCTAATTCTAGGTAGTGTGGTGTACCATTTTATTGTGTCTTGCTGTCTCCTCGGCAGGCAGAACTGCCATATGTAATGTCACAGATAAAAAGACGCAAGCAGGGGTGCCTCAGCACGTTCTCCGTCCCGTCCCGGCCCGCTCATTGAGCGACTTTTAATTGGGTTCAAACGGTTCCCTCCCGACGCATTAATCGCATCATTCTTACTGTGCAGGCCATCAGTGATGCTGACACCTTTTTGTTTCGTTTTTGCCCATCCACACAACCTTCCGGATTGTGGTTAGGACCCTGCGTTTTTTTCTAGCTAAAAAGTGGACCGGAATTCCGAAGCTCCCACATGCACAAACACGCCATACACGATCCAAACCCACCCGATCGATGATGGTTTGGCCACTCGGCAGCTGATCGAAAGGAGATCTGATAAACGATCGGCAGATGATATGATACGATAAGGGATCGGGTTCTGCGAAATGAATGAGTCGCCAGCACGTCGCCAAAACATCAAATTGACAGGACGCTCCAGGCTTGGGAGTCACAAAGGAGGAATTGGAGAGAGGAAGGCATTTAACTAGGTAGGTAGCGAGAGTCTAAAAATCATTAATTTTTTTGCTCCGATGATTTGCAGTTATATGGCAATAGAGTTGGCACTAGAAAAGTCACACCCACGTAACCAGACCAAAAAAAAAGATGCGAATTTTATGTTGCTTTGATAAGATAACAAGAGACGACATAGGTTAATTTGCCAGCAGAGATCCATCATATCGAAAAAGAGACCCAGCAATGAAGATTCTTTTTAGTATTTCGAGAAAGGAAAATAAAAAATAAAAAATAAACAAGACAAGCTTAAAAGGAACAAGAGAGAGACGGAAAGAAAGCTAAAACTCCTTGGATGCCTGACGCCTAACGGGAAATGGGATCTACTTGCTGCCTTCAAATTCCTCTCGCGATTTCTTTTTTGTTTGAAACATGGGGACAGGGAGCCCGATACATATAGATGGGGGAAGAAATTGTGCCCTTTCGCATTTATGTCTGTCTACATGATGGGAATGCCGTCGTATTCGGCGTAGCCGAGGGCAAGGTTCATGTTTTCTGCCGCAAAGAATCATCGTGGTTAGCATGCGTCATTTTGTTTCCTTTCTCGTCAAGTTGGGGCACATCGCAATTTTAACTTACGCAGACACTGAGTCGCAGCACCCTTCAGGAGGTTGTCAATGGTAGCACAGACGACGACCCTCTTGCCTGACGAGTGCACCTGGAAGCCACCAATTTCAACACCGTGCTTGTTGGCAATATCCTTGACGAAAGGAGGCTCGCCGATGATCTTGACTAGCCTCTCGCCGGCGTAGCGGTCCTGGTAAATGTGCCTAATGTCACGGCTGTTCATGGTCTTGTTCAGCGGGATGCCGATGGTGAGCTGGATGCCAGAGAACCAGGGCGCGACGTGCGGCACGAAAGCCACATCAACGCCCAACTGCCTGCTGATCTCGCGTTCGTGCATGTGGTCAGTCAGACTGTAGGGAAGCATGTTGTCCGCCAGGAAGGTCGTATCGTTCTTGCGCGACGGCTTGGTTCCAGCACCAGAGTAGCCCGAGACACCTGAGATCCAAGGCTGACCGCCGACGTGCTCGAGGAGAGGAGAGATGGCGAGTTGTGCGCCTGTGGCGTAGCAACCCGGGTTCGAGATGCGCTTGGCCTGGGAGATGGAGTCACGCGAAACCAGCTCAGGAAGACCATAAGTCCAGCTGTCGTCGAAGCGGTAGTCTGCTGACAGGTCGACGATGACGCTGTTGACAGCATCAGAACGTCCGCGACGGCCCTGGTAGATAGCGTTCACATATGGTGCACAGACGCCATTGGGCAGCGCCATCACCCAGCAGTCGATCTCTCCACTCTCCTCCATGTCCGTCATGTCCTCCGGGCTGAGGTTTTCGTAGATGATTTCGCTCTTGTTATAGCCCTCAAGCTTCTTGCCCGCCAACTCCCTCGAGCTGACGTGCTTCAGCTCCATGTGCGGGTGTGAGTTGAGGAGGGTAATCAAAGCCTGGCCGGTGTAACCGCGAGCACCAATCAGGGCAACCTTGGCCTGCTTGGTGTTGGATGCGTTCTTCTTGCCCAATGGAGGGTTGGGGTTCGTAGTGCTGACGTAGCTGCGGGAGAAGGCCGGCCCCCTGCTGGTACGGAAAGGCTGCGTGACGGTAGGTCTCCGAGGGGACGTGTGGTACGACCTGATCTGCTGGCCTTGCGGACGGCTAACAGGGCGGGTGGCGCCAGAGGTGCTCACGCCAGAGCTGAGCTGCTCGACCTTGGCCATATCTCCTTCGCTGTATAGAGTCGCGTTGCCCTCCTTGAAGAACTGGTTCATGGCAGGCACCACCTCGTTCATGTCCTGAACTCCGTAAAAGAAGAAAACCTTGCCGTTCTGGTTCACGGCACCGTCGGCCTTCTCCTGGAACCAAGAGATGTTCTCATCGTTGTCGTCGACAACCCAGACGAGTTTCTTGTGGTCCTTCCTGATGGCAGCGAAAATGGTGTCAGCAACACCGCTGAGCCAGCCGCCCGAAGTCATGGTCAAGGTGGCAAGCTTAGCCAGACCGCCATCCTGTTTGGGGGGCAGGACAACGGCAAACACCCTGACGTGCTCGTCGTAGTAGGCCTTGAAGTTGACGTCCTTGCTCAGGTAGTCAAAGTAGTTCTCCATCTGCGTCTTGGCCTCGGGGTCGTCGGTGTGGTCACGCAAGAAGGCCTCCTTGATCTTGGCAAGATCACCGAACTCGGAGACCTTAGTCGCAGTAAGGAACTTGCCGCCTCGCCTGATAAGCGTACCGGCTCCGGAGTCGGTGAACAGCTCCTTCTGCAGGTCGCGGGGGTGGATGATGGCGACACTCGAGGTACGGGGGAGAGTGTCAAGCAGCTGCTTGGTCTCCTTGATCTTGAGCCTGGTGCCATACTTGCACCACTCTTGTCCCATGTACCAGTCAAACTCCTCGTCGAGGTTGATGGTAGAGATCTTGCTGCCATCGCCGTCAAAGAGCCCACCCTTCTCAGAGAGGTAGACGACCTTGAGGGGCTCGAGAGCCCTTGCGAGCTCAGCAGCGGCAACATCTGCATTGACGTTGAGGAGCTGGCCGTCGGCAGTCCAGGCGAGCGAGGTCAGCACTGGCAAGCAACCGCGGTTGATAGCGCCCTCAATGATATCAGTGTTGACCTTTGTGATCTTGCCCACGTATCCCCACTTGTCCTTGTTGAGGTAGTCAGCGTAGAAGACGCCAGCTGTGGCCGGACGCACATTGACACCGTAGTTCTCGAGCTTCTTGGTGAAGTTTAGGTTCTCCTCTAGGAAGAGCTGGCGGGCAATGGCAAGAGTCTTGGCGTCCGTGACGCGGATGCCCTCCTCGAATTGGGGCTCGACGCCGGCATCCTCGAGAAGCTTGTTGAGCTGTGGGCCGGCACCGTGAACGATGATGGGGAAGAGGCCAACCTCATAAAGGAAGGCAAGGGATTGGCAGAGCTCGTCGAGGTAGTCGGTGAGAATGGCACCACCGACCTTGATGACGGCAAACTTTTGCGACTCGACCGAGGTGAAGAGGGAGAGGTATTGCTGAACCTCCCTCTGAGAAGCGACGCTGCTGATGGCCTGGACGACCACGCCTCGGGTGTTGGACTGCGAGAGGACCGGTGCCGAGACGGAGAAGGAGCGGCGTGCGGCGTGAGCTGCGGTGAGGCGAGGAACGGGGAGGGAACGAGCAGGCGTAGCGACAGCTCGAGCGCCAATGCATCGGCGGGCTCCGGCCCTGAAGGCACCCCGTGCGGCAGAAAGCATTGTAGTAGCGAGACCGATTGGGCCGGCTTGTGGTGACGCTATGGGTTGGGAAGCCCCGAGAAGCTCAAAGAGGGCGGTCGAAAGGAACCTGGTGGTGGCAATGAGATGTATGTTAGTCAGTTCTGGTGTGGTCGCGGTTAGACCGAATTGGTGCGGTGCCTCAATTCACCTTTGTGTATTGCCGAGGGGAATGACCCGCAAATCGGCCGCCTTTGCTATGGTAGCAGGCTGAACTTGAACAATCGGCTTCCCGAGTAGCTTCAGCAGCCAATTGAGCACACCTGACGTTATTCAGGAGTCTGGTTGTAATATGCTGGAAGCTTCAACGGTATCCCGCTTGACACGGAATTGGATGCTTCAGCATGGGAAATTATGTGGGCAGAGCGGAACCACGACAGAATTGTTAGCGTTGGAGGGGCACCTGAGTGGTCGGCAGAAAAAAAAAAATTGAGTCGTGTGGTGACTCCTTCCCCCGAAACCGCTCTCTAGCTTCCTGGGCAATGCACCCATAACAAGCTTGGCCAGCCAAGGTTGGGTAGGTACCAACCCTGCACACTTTGCGTAGGGAGGTACCTACCGGTCATACCGACCTTATGATGTAGGCTTTCGCTTCCTTGCCCAGGCACCGCACCGTTTTTTCACGCGCAAATTACCAACTGACTCGCATTTTACACACTGTACTGGTAGTCCATTCAGCTCCATGCCCTCCATTGAAAAGCCCATGAACTTTGACTGTTGTAGTGGGATACAGCGTAAACAGATACAGATACGGATTTAGTGTTTGAGGGTATCCCAGGTACTTAGGAGTCATGTTCCATTGAGACTCTGTCGCAGTCCCTTCTGGAAATTCTAAGCTTGAGACTGTCGCCCTCGACTTTGAAGTTCTCTGAGCTGATGGAAATCATCCAACCAACCGGATTCAGGCAATGGATGGACGACATTCCATGGAGCCACAAGCCCCGTTGCTTACCATGGGTTGGTCTCCAGCAGTAGTACTGCATAGTGCATACTACGTACAAACTGGGACCTGCCACCGCTTTCTGGCCCGCTTCAGTAGCTTTGCACCTTGTCGATTTGCAGTGGAGGCAAAGCTTTACAAAGTAGCTCTTGGGAGGCAGATGCTCCACACTAGATGTACGTGGTAGACCCGGTACGTGGTAGACCCGACACGAGGCAAAGCATGCACGGATGACAATCGAATGCCCAGTTGGGCTGGAGCAGGGCGAGGCTGGCAAAGGCTTTCTTGCTTGGGTTTTCGATGGCTGTTTGGTAATACTTGAGTCACAAGTTTTTGCACGTGAAGGAGACCATAGGATTCACCGTACATTACAAAGGAGGCTCTGATGTCTTGTATGCTGCTGTCGTGTATGTATTTACCAGTGGAGCGTCCGATGCAGTACGACAACGTGGAGCGAATGTACAAGAGGTGTCTCTGGGCAACCAACCGTGACTTGGTCGCAAATCCTGCGCACCTCGACAGTCAGCAAGCCTACTGCCTACTTCGTACCTCGGTGGCAGGCCGTAGCGGGGAGGGCCTAGCTTTGCCGTTCATCTGAACCTTATGGTCCTGTCACAATAATATGTCGCTTACGTCTCTGTCAGGCCGCGCACATTCCCCGCAAAGAACACAGCTAGCTCGAGATGCTGAGCTTACAGGCTGTGAAGAGCTCTAAACCAAGTGTGTGAATGGTAGACAACAGGCAGCCTCGGCACTGGTCATCACTACAAGGATTAATCCGTTCCAAGGAAATCACGATAGCGACTGCATGGCAATAAAAAAAAAATTCAAGGTCCAGCGAGTGTCAACAATTCTACAGCAGTTCATTCATGATGTGCCAAATATACAGGACCAGTCCCTCTGGCGGATTGAGACGCCCATCCAAAAGAAACCCCATCCATGACTGCTAGCCCATGGGGAATTCGCCGGCTTTCCCATGCCACATGCCACAAATATGAAATCTTCCATCCCTTTCCAAGACAAGGCTGTAGTTCGCTCTCCCAAAAAAGGCACTTGATGCTCAGTTTCTCGGAGCCCGTCACGCCCAAATCTGAATGCCTCAGATCGATTAACAAACCGAGGGGATCATGGGTAGAGTAGGTCGTGAACAAAGCGTCTCTTCATTATGATGCAGCAAGGATATAGAGAGGGAGAAAGAGAGAGAGAGAGAGGGCAGAAAAAAGACAAAAAAGGTAAAACGCCGCGCCTAGTCCACAAGGCTTCCCGTTTCGTACATATAAATGCGCGCTTAATACGCGCCACACAGGCAGTCATCGTCGTTGCTGATTGATTGATTCATGGTCGTGGTGCTTTCGTTTAGTTACCCTTGAAGTGGAAAACAATTGGTAGGATGATAATGAGGAGCAGGATGATAATGCCGACGATGATGCAGACCCTCATCTTCATGTCCTATATGTGGTAGAGATGACGACAGTTTAGTCAACGATTCTGGTTGAGTCTTTGCTTCGTTTCCAACGTAGTTTGATTGGTTCTTACCTTCCACCACATCTGCTTGCGGACCCTGTTGGCACCGCGGCGGAAGCCTTGGGCTGACTGTGCGAGGTTGTCTGTCTTATCTTGGAGCACATCGAGGCGCTCGCCACGCTGAGCGACCGAGTTGATGTTATCGCGCATCACACCGACGGTGTCATCGATTTGCTAATTGCGCGCAAGTAATGTCAGTTCATGTTCGGCTACGCAACCTCGGCCGATTGAAATCAGGCATGGCGCCACCCTCATGTCGACGTCGCTGATTTAGGAGACGAAGGCCTCGCTGGGATTTGTTCTGATCGACTTACGCTCTGCAGCGCCTGTGTCCTGGCATTTCTGCCTGCGCCCTGCTGCGTCGCCGCTCCCCTTCCACCAGCGCCACCGGCGCCCTGGTTGGGGATGTAAGGGTCGTAGGGAGCGTCTTCGGGCATGTTTGCGGTTGCGGGTCTGTCGGGTAGCTTGGGTTGTTGAAGCGATAGATGAACGGTAGTCGAATGTTCTCAACGGCGATGCGAATGTAATTTGAGTTCGAAACGGATTGGTGGTGTCGGTTGGAATGGGTTGCGTTTGTTTAAAAAGTGGTTGGTTAATTGTCGCAGCAAAAGAGGGCGAGGTTGGGATCGTTAGGGGAGGTTAGGATGGATGGGGATGAAAAGACAGCCAGCCCGCTGAAACGAGAAAGGGACCCAGCCAACCCGAACACGTCTTGCCCACAGATGTCCTGCAGGTGTCGCTCTTTGCGTTGCGGCCGGTGGCAGCCACTGATGGCAGGTGGGTCTGCTCGACCACACGAGCTGTTATGAGGTACCTGTCATCATTGCTGAGAGTGGCTTGAAGATCAGGTACACATTTAACGAGCATAATCCGTTGCTCAGGCCCAGAATAAAGCAAGCCTGGCGCTTATTAGGTGACCCAGCAACGCCCTGCCAATTATTGGAACGAAGCCACCCAGTCCTTGACATGATCACGATAATTACTATGATTGGGACGTGTCACAATTTTTTTTATGGAATTCTATCATCTTTCCTTGTAAGAGAGAAGTTGTAAACGATTCATTCCTCAACATGCTGCTTTCCCAGCAGTTATGGCCATTCTGCACGGGTTCGAACACTCAGCCGGTTCTTTGTACGGAGTAGGCAAGGTACGTTTACGTTTACAGACACGGGCCACGCTGAGCTATGACGACGTGCCCGTGGCTGTGCTGTAACTCTTTGGATGGACGCCCGTGTGTGATTATGTGGCAAAAAAGTAACGCTTTTAATCAGCCGAAGGCTCATGGTCTGTTGCCAACGTATGGGAAATTTATTATCAACTAGATCTAGTTGGGTATCTTACCGTCTCTGAGAGTTGACGATGCGATATGTGCAGCAATCCACAGTACCTAGGTAATTAGTTTACATTGGATCGACTGACATGTTCTCTAACGAACTTGGCAACAAACCAGCACTACTGCAATAATTATTGCGGTACAACTGCAAATCGGGGTTATGGACTCCACAGATGTCAAATGGATGTTTCCGCTGACGCTCTACCATTCGGTTACATGTCTGTTTCATCTCCATTTACCACTTTTTTATCCTACCAGATGAGTGATTTAGTTGCGCAAAGACGTTGGAATTAGAATTCTAAGGTGACTGATTTGATTTGTCTGTCCATAATACGAACCGAACTTATCGCTTTAACTTAAAGGTCGATGAATTTAGAATCCGAACTTGCTTTTCAAAGCTTATGCCAATCACGTGGGTTCTACTGCAAGTATGAGCATATCTCTCCGGTACCGGGAGGCGAAGGTCTATTATAGATTACTTTCCTAAATACCACCGTTCTACAACGTACAGCCAAGGCAAATCGTGCTTTGAGATTTGCACGCTGAGCTGGGCAATTCAACTAGGTATTACTACTATTTGAATAAGAACTAACAAAAAAATGAACTTAGTCGTACTCAGTCTGCCTGATCAAGTCCTTAGATTAATCAACTATGAGCTTGGTGAGGTACCTGAAGGCTGCACGCGAGACACCAATCGGGTACAATCGGCCTTCACGTGACCAAAAATTTCAGGACCAGGTGTAGACTGTTGAGCCTCTCTAACTGCTTGGATTTGCAACCACTTACAAACTCCGTCGTTGTTGGGTTCCGGGCTGGATAAAACACCGTCCCCAGGTCAAATCGAAGTTTTTCGGGCTTGCTTTGTATTTTTTACTCTTTTTTTTTTCTCTCTCTCTCACAATCTTGAGCAAAACGCACAATGTCATCCTCGCTGCCTTCATCCCTCCGGCGAGCGGCCGCTCCCCTCCGTAGAACACTCGCCACGGTGACAGCAACATCCGCGACAAGCACAAAGTCTTGCAGAACATATGCGACAATACCCCCAAAGAACAGCGATCCTACGGCAAGTGCAAGCAGCGCCGATTCAGCAGCAGCATCAGTCACATCACAGCAACCAACCTCTAAATCTTCCCGCCCAACATACTTCAAAGACACGTCTGTCGCCTCCTTCTCCGACTTTCTCGCCACATCATCCCCGGCTGCTCCCTTGTCTCCATCTGAGGCCTACACACTTCGCACCGCCGAAGTCGGCCCCGCCGGTCGCAAGAAGACCATCACACGCCTGCCGGAATGGCTGAAGACACCGATACCCAACCCGGGGTCCAACGAAAACTTTCGCAGCATCAAGGCCGACCTTCGCGGCCTGGGGCTGCATACAGTCTGCGAGGAGGCTCGTTGTCCAAATATCTCCGACTGCTGGGGTGGTAGCTCCAAGGCCGCCGCCACCGCAACCATCATGCTCATGGGCGACACCTGCACGCGTGGATGCCGTTTCTGCAGCGTCAAGACCAGCCGGGCCCCGGCACCACTCGACCCGCACGAGCCCGAGAATACCGCCGAGGCCCTGGCCCGCTGGGGACTGGGCTACGTAGTTCTGACTTCGGTCGACCGTGACGATCTTGCGGATGGCGGCGCCAGGCACTTTGCCGAGACCATTCGGAAAATCAAGGCCAAGAAGCCGACATTGCTGGTTGAGGCTCTGACGGGTGATTTCCAGGGCGACCTGGAGATGGTTAGAATGGTGGCCGACAGTGGTCTGGATGTGTATGCGCACAACGTGGAGACGGTCGAGGGTTTGACTCCATACGTGCGTGATCGCCGTGCTACCTTTAGGCAGAGCTTGAAGGTGTTGGCTGAGGTCAAGAGGCACAAGGGCGATGATATCATCACCAAGACCAGCATCATGTTGGGTTTGGGTGAGACAGAGGAGGAGCTGTGGGAGGCGCTCAGGGGTAAGTCTCTCGTCGGGCATCATGTTTTGGCATCACAATATCACAAACGTTTCTGGCTGACACTAAAAAATTCCATTCAGAACTCCGCAAAGCTCAGGTTGATGTAGTGACCTTTGGCCAGTACATGCGTCCGACAAAGCGTCACCTCAAGGTAGAGAAATACATAACGCCTGATGAGTTTGAATTGTGGCGCCAGCGCGCGCTGGACATGGGGTTCCTGTACTGCGCCAGCGGGCCACTTGTGCGCTCATCTTATAAGGCCGGAGAGGCGTTTATTGAGAACGTGCTGAAGAAGCGGGCGGGCGAGAAGGCAGCTGCTGCTGCTGCCGCCGCTTCAGGTACCACTGCAAACGCCCCCAAGCTGGATCCTTCCACTCTGCCATGAGGGTGGGAACGACAATGTGCACATAAATGGGAATAGACGAGTTTTATAGTTTACTTCGATTACATGTATTAATCTTCAACATGACGGAAAATAGGGAATGGCGGATTATTTAGAGCATCTGGGCGGCGTCATATCGAACGCTACAGTCACCTTGTCGACGTGACACGACATTTAGACAGCATTAGAAGCTCACTTCAACAAGACCTTCTAATGAGAAGTACTTTCGATAGTGGTTGAACTTGATGTGTATCATCTATGTCTTTCTACTCTACTCTGGTCTCCTACTCTATTGTGTTTTCTATTGACAATTACTATTCATGAACGAAGCCAGGTGCCTTTCTTAGACAATCGCGCCATCTCTATAGACGCTGTTCTAAGCAGCGCTCCTGTCTATGGTCTTGGGGGCCATTAGTCATATCTCTTGAGCATTCCATTGCTTGAGACAAAAGCCATCTCTCAGGTACGTGAGCAGGGGAATTTTGAAGAACAACCCAGAAATTATATGCGCAAAAATTGACAGGCAAAGTACCCAGGGTATCATACTCATACTCCATACTCCAAACACAAAACAAAAACAGACCCAGAATTCCAAAAGCGATTTACAAAATTGTCGAAACAGCTATACTGCAAGTTTTTTTTTTTTTTTGTTCTCTCAGTTCGTCTCTCTATCCGAATCAGCAAGAACCAGCTCAGCAATCTTGGCCCCGAGTTCGTTGATGCTAGGAAACTCGTCGATGTCTCCGACCGCCACGCCCGACTGGTCCACGATCCAGCGCGTGATGTTGAGCTTGACAAGCGAGTCGACTCCGTAACTGACCGTCGACCGCGACGGATCCAGCAGGTCGCTCGTCGACGGCCGCGGCAAAGGGACAGTAACGACGGCGGCGCTGCTAAACGTCGAGCTGACAGGCGTCGAGGCGAAGGACGTATTGGCCGACCCGGCCGCCGTGTTGGGCCTGCTGCCCGCGGTGCTGCTGCTACTTCTGCACCCCAACCCTACGCCCATGAACCTTGCCAGGGCGCTGGTGACGGCGCCGACCGCGATTGACGCCGCTATCTTGGGAGACGTGGCCCGGCGGATCGCAATGCGGAGGTCCTGCCCGGCGTTGTTGCTGCTGTTTTTGCTGCCGTTCCGACCGTTCTGTCGATCGTCTCCGACGTCCTGCGCCGCGCCCGTCGCGAAGAAATCCACAGTGCCGGCGGGCAGGTCGACCTGGTTGAGGTACCGGAAAAGCGGCGAGCGGGTCCAGAACGGATCGACGGGCCGGTCCTGGAGGACGAGGCCGCCCGACCCCATCTGCGTGACGACCTGCGTCGGCAGCCGCAGCAGTCCCCGCCCCGAACCGGGCCGCTGCTGCGGGGACATGGCGCGCTCGAGCAGGAAGTGGACGTGGCGCAACCCCACGCCGAAGAAGCCGTTGGCGAGCATCGCGTCGAGCAGCCTTTCGTTCTCCGCGACCACGCCCGCGCCGAGCACGAGGCCGAGGTCGAGCGACACGCTGTGCCGCCCGAGGGAGGTGCGGTGGTGCGCCAGCGCGTCCTGGAACGTGTTGCCCGCGGCGTAGTTGGCCTGGCCGCGATTGCCGAGCACGCCGGCCGAGCTGGAAAGGAAGATGAGAAAGTCCAGCGTGTCGGGGAGGCTGTTGTGCAGGTTCCATGATCCGATGGCCTTGGGGCGGAAGGCTTTTGCCCATTTGGTGTATGTCATCTTTTCGAAGATGGAGTCCTGGAGTTTGATGTAAGTCAGCAAAAAAAAAAGCATGTTCGTTCGTGCTGTGTCAAAGGTATGGTATGGTCAGTTGGAACGTTCTTACCTCGAGAACGGCGGCACATTGAATAGCTCCCTTGATGGGAGGCATGTTTTGGTGAATAAACGAGAAGGTCTCCTTCATCTCCTTCTCGTCGCAGATGTCCACCTTCAAGTCTTGAACTTCAACACCCTTGAGCTTCAGCGAGGAGATGAGATCCATCGCAGGTTTGGACTTTGCGCCGGACCGAGAGAGGAATGCCAAGTGGCGCGCCCCCCGTTCGACCATCAACTGAGCAATGCCTCGACCAATCCCACCGAGGCCGCCCACGAGAACATAGGTCCCGTTGCTGTTCAACTGCAAAGGCTCGGTGAGCTTCACGGGCGTCATAACACGGGTGTCATCTCTAACCTCTGCAACATGCAAACCTAGCCATGGATCTATGGTAGGGTCAATTACTTCGGTTCCCAAGCTCTCCAATTTGTGGGAAATCATGGGCTGGATGCTGCAGGCCGAGTCGCTGTTTTTCAGGAGGGCATCGACTTCATTGATCGCTTCCTCCACGACCCAAGGCTGCTTCTCGGCCAGCTTGAAAATGTCAAAGGTCTCGAGGGATAGATTCCTGAGAACCGCCTGCTCCATCGACGGCAGTCTAGGAGCCTCACTCGCCACCTGAGCAATCCGACCAAACTCTGCACAGGACCTAAAGTTGGCCATGAGGCTACGAGAGGCAGGATTGAAGACGACGTCGACACCACGTCCTCCAGTAAGCCTGCCGACGGGGCCGACAAAAGCATCGTCTTGGCCATCGACAATGCGATCATCAGGGATGCCAAGCGCGCGCACGACTTCACCCTGCTCGGGAGATGATACGGCGGCAATCACGGATGCGCCTTTGGCTTTGGCGACACAGACGGCAGCCTGGCCGTAGGCAGAAGCCGCCGCGTGGATGAGGACGGTGTGCTCCGCCCTGAGACGGCCGGAAATGACGAGGCCGTATGCTGCGCTGATGAACGC
>JAVHJQ010001230.1:0-19504 GCA_031306095.1 Pyricularia sp. CD86 | reverse complement strand
CGGAATTTTGTTGTTAAATATTTGGGCTGCCAGAAGTTGGGGGTGCCCGAAGTGGGGTACGCAACGTTACGCCATATGCTATCAGAATTCCACATCAAATCGTGGGTGAAGCACTGAAGCTTGACTTACAACATCTTCTTCGCTGATAAACAAGATCGTTCTTTCTATGATGGTGACGTAAAAAGCATAGTGCTGAGAAGGGATGAGCCCAATCATCTCTGTTGCTGACATCTTGGAAGTCATCCAACTAACCCACATGAATTTTATACGTCGTTGCATTCAGTTCACAGGCCTATGGCTTCCATCGGAGCTGAAGAAAGCCGAGGCTTGAAATAAATCCTTCAACGGCCGTACGTAAACATGTATGGCTGTTTCCTGGCCTGACCACCAGGCTGACGCCCGGATTTCTCCATACCCGACGCTCCTGACCGAAGAGAAGCCGATTGGGCCAGCTGGCGGCCGGCGTGAACAGGGGCAACTGGACGGAAATAGCGGCAGGGTTCATGACCAGGGTGCCAGATCTAACACAAGGCATGAGGTGAGACGTTCTTTTCACCCTTATCGCGCAAGTGATTTCCTCTCTCTCATCTCTATTAGGTGCTATAAATGCGGACAGTAGTGCAACCCCACGAGCGCAGATGGTTGGTTCGGGGAACATCCGGTTTTCGCCACGACCCTGGTCACCTCATGTTTACCGGAAAAGGTTTTTCTTGATTACATGTTCGGCATCCCTGAGAAAAATGCAGGAAAGCAAGAGACCACAAGACGCAACACAACACCAGTATATATTAGAACCGGTATAGCGCAGTTGTCTCTCTAGAAGCAGCGCACCACTACCAGGTAGTCGGTTGCGGTGTACGTAGGTTCAATGCGGCTACCCGTCTTTTTGCGCCGCCAACATTTTTATCCGCTCCTGCTTTTGCTACCCCTCTCAACCTGCCTCGTCTCCCAGTTCCTCGGGTGGGTTTCCTCAAGATCCTGCAAGCATGCGTCTTTTTGCATCTTTTTCTTGACCGGGTCTTGTGCTCCCTCCTTGTTTAGTCTTTTTTTTTGTTTTCTCACTATTCGCACGACCTCATGCCCTCTCTGGGTAGCAGCAGTGGTAAAAGGCTTAGTGTGCAGTCATCATGGTGCTCCCTCGGACTTAAAGAGGGCGCTTGTTACGACCGTATTATCGAGGACAAGCAAGCGAGGTTACACGTGGAAAAAGGACGAATAATTCTTCACTTATGGGGGAGTATCATGGACCTATTTAGGCATAAAACGAGTCCTCGCCAAATCCAAAACCATCTGGTCGACCTCGGCAGGAGGATTCATGTGCCGGATGCTTATTGTCGTTATATGTATTAATAGAAGAAAAATATGTGCCGTTGGCCGAGTCTCTGGGTGACCCGAAGGTACCCATCATCACCTCAAGTCCTGGAGATCCTGTGTCACGCTAGTCTCTGGTATTACCATCTTAGCCGCGTTTTGTGGCACCTCCGGGTTGCCTTTGAATATCGGATGGGATGAGTGAATATGCAAGCACACAGAAACGGCAATAAGCATTAATCAGTTGACTGGAGGGCTTTTTTTTCAAGGCGGTCTGCAATTCTTTCGTGCCTTGTCGGAGTGACTTGCCCAATAGTACATGTCATGAAATATTTTAGTACTTATCGTATTTGACACAAATGTTTTGTGTAGATTAACGATGTCAGGGTGCAAAAGTTTATGACGACTATATTTTTGCATGATGGGTTCCTTCGGCCGACCTTCACGGTCACTCAATACAAGTCGGTGAATCTCGATTCTGTTGATTTTTAAAAACAGCCCTCAAGATCATACGACGTGCATCTGCTCGAATGTAAGTCTGCACGCTAGCTATCACTACTTTGCTGTTCAATTGTTCCAAGAGCCACTCAGAGTATCGGTAAGCAAAGTGTCAGCGCCCGACGGTCAGGCGGTGGCCGTCATTCCACAGCGCTCAGTGTTGAAGGGTATGGCTTCACGTATATGAATCGTCGGTAGGAACTGCAAGTCGTTCGCCCTTGTGACCCCATAATCAATACCAAAGGGGGCGATATTGGCCTTAACATCTTGCCTTCGCTCTCACTTGACCCTGTCACAGGCATATTTCTGCCTCGGTCTCTCCTTGTTTTTCTGTATTTATCTCTCTCTTCTATACTTGCATAGAAAATGAATAGTCCTGGTCCCGGCATGCTGGGACCGGCTGCAATGTTTGACTCGGGCTGGCAACTTTTTGTTTCTGTTCGGCTCGTACTACCACCTCAAAGCACTTTCTTTCTTCTCGCGCGAAATCAAAGTGACACAACGGAGGTAACTTGGCAATCAAAGAACGGCCTCGGGGTGCTTTTTTGGCTTTTTTGTGTCCTCCGGATCTGGGCCCCGTCTCGCACCCTCATCGGTAAGCCACATCATCTAGTCCGTGACGAACGACCATAGGGTTCTTGACCTGGAGCTTAAGTGTGCGCCCACCAAAAAAGGAGCTTATCGGGAATTGATTGGGTGCTCCGCCCTGGCGGAATTTGTCGCACGATGTTGTGTGGACGTTGTTTTGTTGTTAAACGTGCGGCGATTGTGGAACATGGTCTCCCTCAGTCTGTTGGCAAGTTTATCAAGAGTACACGTTGGTGCGCTTTCTTCTTGTTTATTCCGTGACTTCCTGCAGGTGTGGCGCCTTTTGAATATCTGAACTCTTATTCGTCAAGCGTTCCGCCTCATATCCTTCCGGAAGACTGATCGCGTAGGGTAGCTTTACAAAGCTATGATTTCAAGTACTAGTGCAGCTATCCTTTCCAGTTCCTCATAAAAAAAGGGACGTGCCTGCTCCCAAATCCCGCTCAGGTGTGGTACAAAGGACTTGATGTACCGCCGGAGCCCGGCCGCATCCAAACGCCGAAGGTGCAGTGCTGGGAGCATGCAGGCCACACTCCCATAGAAGACGCTCTGTGCCGTAGTGTCCGTTTTTTTTCAAGAAGCCCACCGTTTCCGGTTACGGTCTGGATTACGTCCCAGGGGTGCATAGGACTGACATACACACATTTTTTAAATGCCCAGGTACCCACGGGAACTCCCCCCCCCATCACCTAAAAGACAATCAAGGTAATTTGCTCCAAACGATTACAAGGTAAAAACCAATCTCCAAAAAGGGATTTAGGGATGAGCAACTGCCAGCCATGTCTCAAAAAAATCCGTGTTGCCATTTGCTAGCTCGCAGAGGGGATGGACTATACTGCCCCTCAAAGGCGTGGCCTTCCCGGCAATCTGGAAACTGTTAGTCAAGGAAAGCCGAACCAAGAAGTCTTGGGGGATGACAAGAGAGACAGACGAGCAGCAGCACGTGGAATCTCAAGTGAGGAGTTCTCGACTAGACAGTGGCCCTTGTACCGGTCCGCCCATCCCATCTGAAGGGGTGTCACGAGGGAACCACACACATGTCCAACAGCAAAGAGACTTTCGTAGAAAGAGAAAGAGGCCATAAAGTTTCAGTTCCCCTTTTGCACATTTGCTGTTTGTGTTTCCCATATGCGATACCTGCAAGCCATCTGTGTCATTCCTTTGTGGGCAAGCCAAGAAGGGAATAAGTCATCACCCATTTCTTTTCTTAGCTCGCGTAGCTAATCAGCGCATTTACACACGTGGGGTGTCCTCGATCCGGAACTAGCGACCGATATGAGGGCCTGGCTCTGGTTGAGGCCAGAGCGTGATATCCCCGGGGGACAGCCAGAGGCTGGAACTGCCGAGGACTGCCGGGATCACCGCTGGAGCTGTCGCTGGGGCTGTAAGCAACCATCAGCTTTAGAAGGAGACATAAATATTCGGACTGGCCATTGAGGCAGGACAGGTTAACACAGATGAGCAATAAATTTCCCGACGAAACTTGCCACCGAATCTCGACTGCGAAGGACCAAGTCAAGGTGGTAGTTGTGATGACGGTGGCGTGCGGTGCGGCCGCATGGTAGACCTCTCGTGCGAACTTCTGAAACTTGATGACCACCAGCCCCTGGCCACCAAAAGCCCCCACCGTCATCTGCTATCTTGGTGTGGACAACCGAGGATTGAATCCTCAAAAAAAAGCTCACACCTATGGTATCTCCTGTATGGTCTAGAAGATGGGCTTGGTTCTGCTATGCAACCCACCACACTTGAGCTACCTAGCCACGCACCAAGGCGTGCTTTGCGCATGCAAGATATTGCCGGTCAGTTGAAATGTGCTCAGTGGCCAAGTCTGTGGCTGATACAGGGTCAGCAGACAGATGAATAAGAAACAAGAATGTCATTTTCATGGTCGATTGGAGATGAACAAGCAACAGGAAATCATCATATTGCAAACAGAGTGACCAAGAGTCTATGACTGTAATCCCTCCAGTAGGCCCTCAAGCGTCCTCCATCCTTCACTACCCTCCCAGTTCTCCTTGGCCTTGCCGAGCACACTTCGGATGACAGTCTTTGCCTTGCCCTTCCACCGCGTCCCGATGGCCTCTACGTCTGGACCATAGTTCTCCAGCAACCCGACCAGCTCGTCGGTCCGCGCGACGACCTCCTCCCAAGCCTCCTGGTCCAGCCTCCAATCCGCCTTCTCCTTCTTGCTGTCGCCACCCCCAGAGCCAGGGGCGAGGAGGGAAGCGCCACCGCCACCGGCCACACCCACTCCGCTCCCGCCCACCGCTGCCCGCCACCCCTTCTCGGCCGCATCGATGGCTCCCGCATAGTCGCCGCGCCACGCACGCTCTCGGCCGATCAGTCCCCACAGCTCGGACCGAGACGTGATCATCGGGGCGACCTGCTCCTCGAAAAGGTCGACTATATTCTTCTGGATCGAGCCGCGCGTGATCTCCGGCTTGTTTGGTAGCAGGGCGGTGTCGAGGAGCAGCCTCAGCACGTCGGCGTCGACGGCATCCTCAGTCGCGCGGACGCGCAGGATGTGGCGCATGGCCGCGATGATTTCGGCGATGGCGGGAGGCCGTGTACGGGCCGCGAGGGTCAGAACATTGTCCCAGATGCGCCAGTTGTCGTGCGCCATGGAGGCGCCTCGTTTGTAGGCCGACAAGGCTTGGGCAAGAAGGGCTACGGCGTCGTCTTGACTCGTTGTTGTGTGCAGTGCGATATCTTCTTCCTCATCGGGAGCGGGTACCGGAACATTTGCTGTCCTTGCTTGAGAATCCTCATTTCCAGATTGCTTCGCCTTCTTGGCCGCATCGACGGCTTCGCAATGTAGACTGTAGAGTGCACTGCCGAGGTTGCTCCACGTCCTTGTATCCTCGCCTCCTTCTGTGCCTGATGCTGAAGCTATTGCTCGCCTGAAAGCCTCAGCGGCATCAACGAATCGTCCCAGCCTCAGGTTGATGTCACCAAGTCTGCTCCACATCTCCGCACTTAGGCGGTTTGCTGATGTCGCCTTGATGTAGGCCTCCCTGGCCTTTTCCCAATCTTTGTGCTGGAGGTGAAATTCTCCCAAGCTACGTTGTGCCCGAGCGTACCTCCGACCTGAGATCTCCCAGGCCCTTTCATAGTGCTCTGATTTCTGCTCCAGGTCACCGAGGATGCAGTAAAGACGCGGCGCATTCGGTGGAGGTGGATTACGCTCTGGTCCGGTGAAGTGGGCGACTCGCAAGACGGATACGTCCACATCTAGATCCTCTGGTCCAGGAGCGCTGTCAGCAGCCTCGGCCGTGGGCTTGAATAGCCGCCATCGCACCACAGCTCGACCCTTTTCTTCACTTCCCAGGCCACGGCCTCCCTCGTCGTCCTCTCCGTGGGCACCTGCGGTAGCCAGACAGAGCGCAACCTCAGCCCAGAGACGCAATCTCTTGAAGATGTCAAGGGCAGCAACGATAGACCCGACAGATGTCCAGGAGAATGCAAGTTCGGACTCGAGATGCCATCGTGGCGGTGATGAGAGGGCGTGGACGTAGTGGAGGCGGACGTGGGCGGGGGCCGAGTCCGCAGGGTCCGCTTTGGGGAAGAAGGAAGTAGGCTGGTTAACTGGCACTGGCTTATCTTCCCCTGGTGTACTGATCTCGATGCTGGGAACGTCGTTTGCAGAGCCATTGGAGTTGCCTTGGTGCTTGCTTTCGGGGGCTGGTGCAGACGTGTCGACGATTACTTGATCCACCACAGCCTGCATCTGGAGGATACCCCTCTCAGCCGTCCTACTCCGATGAACCTCAATCCTTGATCGTACCAAGAGAGCCTGAGTATAAATCTGCCAGTTGTTCGACTTGTCTGACACTACCCTTTCGGCAAAGGGCAAAATTTCCTCGGATGTAAGACTATCGGCAGGCGAGAAGGCATCCTTGAGAGTTGCCTCGGCCAAAAGAATGATCTGGTCAAGAGGAGCCAGCTGCGGCTGGTTGTCTGGTGCTATGCCGCGTAGGGGCTCAGGTACGCCCACCTGATCTGTGGATTTCGCATTCGCGTCGGTGAAGTCAAGCTTCTCGAGAAGAGTGTCGTCGTTCAGTGGCACTGCCTCGGGAGCGGCTGATGACTTGGTGCTTTTCTCTGCCTCGGCCTGCGAGTCATCAACTGCTGCTGCGCTCTTGGCCAAGACCACAAGCTGACTTGTGCTGTTCCCCTGGAACTTGGTCCGCTTCCCCAGGGCACCAGAAAGAGAGTAGACGAATCCAGTCAAGCGCGACGCTTCGGCCAAAGCCTCCTTGGCCTTGGCATCCAGACCCAGCGTTATGTAGACGTTGACCTTTTCCAGGAGGAACTGAACTTTTTGCTCAGTGGTAAAGACAATCGATGATGGCGATGACAAAACATTCTCGTCAGCCTCGGCGAGTGCTTCCCTGATCTGCTGCTCTAGTGTCGGCAGATCGGTCCATTGGGAACCCTTGTTGAAGTTGGATCCGGCGCCGACAGAGGGATGTATAAACAGCTTGTGGTGCCATACCAGCAAGCGCAACCTCAACCACGACGAACTGCGCAACGCCGGGTCGGACAGCCCTTTTATCTCGGTATCCAAATGGCAGGAATGGGTGATGAGAGCATGTCCGGCCAGAGAGAAGAGCTCTATGTTCGGTATATAGGGGTAAACTGCTACACCGTCGACATCGAGCGACTTGAGGCACAGATCGCGAATATTCCTTTTCCCGCCTCCATTCCCAGGCTCGGATCCGTCGGCGCTGAACTCCTTTTGGAAAATAGACTCGACAGCATGCGCCTGCTCCAAAACAGGTCCTGTAACGTTCAGCTGCAAGAAGGCGTTCAGGGCAGCTAGACCGACAGCAGCAGTCTGTGCCGGAGTCAAGACGCTAGAACTTGGTGATGCATTATTGTCGCTAACCCCTGAAGTTTTTAGGCTGCGGACGAGGTCCCGGATGAGGATGCGCGCCGGCTCAGAGGTGAGCACGGCGACGTATTCACCAGCAGCAATGTGGCCGAAAAGCTCGTCGGCCATCTGTACTGGTTACTCTTTTTTTTCTTCTTTTTTTTCTTCTTGATAGCCAGTATATTGGGCGGATATTCTGCGCTCGCTTGCCCCTCATTCAAGCTGTGAATTTTTATTTTTTTTTCGGGGCCAACCCGGTGACGTCGCATCTCAAAATTTCAGGGTGCGTTGGTGGGGGTGGAGCTCATAGTGGGGAACAATTGAGATATTTATGGAGACGCCACCGAAAGTCGGATTTTTCTTTCCACGTGACATGAGTTGGAGGGATTGGATTGTGCAGCTTTGCTCCAATTCAATTTTATTCAGGCGCGAAAATTCGCGTTACTAGGTAGGTAAGGTAGGTACCTAGGTAGGAAGGAATGCTAATGTTACCCGCATCGACTTGCTGTCTCAACAACATTTCTAGCCTTGTATGCCACCTTCCGTCTCTTAGCTACTAAATCATGAACCACAAACCACAACAAAGCCTACAAATTTCGCTCCACCAGCTCGTCAAAGTTGACATTTTGCGCACTGCCAAAGTCTGCGTTCCAGTACTGGTGGACCTCGTGATACGGTATTGCGCTCGTGTTTGACCCAGGCTGGGTTGGAGCGGTCCTGGCCATTGCAAACGCCAACCTGTTGGACCCGGTCGGCCGAAGCCAAGTAGGCGCCGCTCCGGCGCGGCCCTGAAACGATGTGCAACCGCTGCACTTGGCCGTTATCTGCCAGTGCGTGCTGTTGACGCGAGTACCGGTCTGGAACACCTGGTACGTCGGGTCTGGGTACGGTGCTGGTGCCGCGTGTGCGCTTTTGTGATATCGTCCTCCCAGACTCGAGTGTCAGTGAGATAGAACATGGCTTGATGGCAGCAAGCATATGAGGAATGGAACAACAAGGTCGACGCACGTAGCCCATCGCGAGCTCAACATCACCGTCTGTCCGCTCGGCCACATCACCGTCAACGGATTGTAGGTCATGCTTCCTCCCCAAGCCACGCCCGCCCAGCCGACGGCTCTTGGCGCCGCGACCTGTATCACGGCGTCGTAGGGCGAGTTTGCCGCGACCCCGCTCGGCACGGCTACTCGGAACTGGATTGCGCCGGTTGATGTGTCGTATCGACCCGAGTATGCGGCAAAGACGAAGCCCGTGTCCATGTCCGTCACCGGTGTGCTGCTACCTTGGGCCGCCGCTTGATCTGGTCGGCCAAGGTTTATCACGGTTAGCAGAAGCTGGTTCTCTGAGCCAGCCAAGGTACTCAGTCAGATCCATAGGGAAGCCGTAGTATCGCTTACCTATGCCCATCATTGCTGCCACTACCACCCATCCTGTCCATGAAAGCCAATGCATTCTGTTCTTTGTGGATTACTGGTGAGTGCTTTCTGATCGTTTTTCGCCGTTGACGCTGTCTTTGTTTGTTTGCTTGCTTGCGATTGAACAAAGTCGTGATTTGCCTGAAGTAGTCCAAAGGCTTGCAGTGCAGGTCAATTATCTCAACGCCACGTTGACCTAGCCGCTTCTAATATGTCCGAATGGGCCTGTCAATGAGATATATTTAGAACCCTGTGCAGCGAGCGCCCCGTCCAGCCGCGCATATTGCCATGGCACCATCCGTCCTGTTCCAGTTCTTGGGCAGCGTTGGTACCAAACGCCCAGAACGGCAGTCATGACAGACTGACCCCCTCAGCAGTCAGATGAGGGGGAAAAGAGTTTTGCCTGGGATTCGGATCAACCATTCGGGTCAATTCAAATTATAAGCGTCCCATTTGCAACCCCTTTTCAGCCATGCCCAGACCGGTATATTGGCTTTGCACTTTACACAACAGGTGGGCGATTGTGATTCTAGGCATTTACCCTTGCATTCGGGACGATCGGCCAATTTGCGGGTAAATAGGCTTTTCCCGTACCTGTCACCAAAACCTATCCCAACCCGCCAAAACTTTGGTGTTTTCCTTTGTAGGTTATGCTCCGAATTCCCCCGACGAAATAACCCGGACCACGAGATCCAGAAGACTGGTTGCGGACCAGGCTCAGCACCTGCGCCTGTGGTGTAATTGTGCGCCATGTGCTTCTTGGATGAAGCGCAATTTACAAACATCCAAGTATTCCTGATGTGCTCCAAGATGGTGATTCTGGCCGAACCTTAAGCGCACGCGTCTGTGTGTACGTTGTGCAACGTTGTCGGACTGAGCAGACCTATGCGGACTGCAGAATCGAGATATAGCAGATGGATATGATTACTGTGCGGAACTGTCTTTGGCGTTTGCTTCTACCACCTGGATGTGATATCTGTACATATTGTGCGCCTTATCATTACCCATCCCATAGTTATGGAACCATGGTCACCCCGTCAGCCTTGGCTAAGACCGATCTTGGTGAGATAGCGGCGGTTGCTAAATTTTGTATTTGATGCCAGTGATTGGCCTCGGGTCCGGCGATTCCGGTTCCATATTAGGGACGATCAAGATCACCGTCGTGCTCCGGTACCAGTCAGGGGCTGCTGCGGCTGTGAATAAGGATCCGGACGCCCCAAAAGGGCCAAAGCAGAGTGCGCCATGTCATGATACAATAATGATGCAGTGGATTTGGCAATACATACGACCATAACCACTGGAATATACGGATCCCGTCCGCTCTCCCCTAGTCAAACGAGTGAGGGGAGAATCGATACGATTATAAATGCCAAAGGCATAATTTTAACCAATGATTGTTCTCAATTTTGCGCCCCGCTCTATCACCTTTGGGGCTCCGTTCTTACTGGTAAATGTACCTTGCTACCACCGATCCGTCGCCGTTGTGAAAACCACATCCCGTTTCCGGGCCACGGGCGGATACCATGGCTGGGGGGAGTTGAACCTCAGGGTTGTTACAGACGATTGTCAAAAGGTTACTATCTAGATAGAGCTCTGTGTGAGAGTTTGTGGTTGGTCGTACAGTGCTTGATCCCAATCACGCTGCCGTTAAAAATCATTAGGGGTTTTAATAAGTCCGGTCCGACGGGACTCCGAAACCCGTTATCCGTCGGGCGCGTGAGTAGAAATAATACATTTTAAACTCATTTTTGTTCACAGCGCTGTTACAAAGCTATAAGAAGAGCATTTTTGTTGACAAGCATATGTGTGCTTGGATAATCAATAATTGTCAATCCCCTCTGCCCGACAGATACCACCCACCATGACTTCGACAACCAACATTAATACACACAATGGGGATTCGGCTGAGACCAACGAGGCCACCTGCATACGACCATACCTGCTTATCTGTACCACAGCTGCCTCTGGACACTTTTATCCAACGCTACAAATCGCCGAGCACTTGATCAAGCAGGGCTTCGAAGCAACGGTGATCGCAGCCGAGCACTCCCGCCGGCAGGTCGAACGTGCAGGTGCTCGTCATGTCGCACTGCCACCCTTTATCCCATCCCTGAAGGCGATGGAGGAGTGCAAGCAGTTGACGACCGGATTCCAAAAAATGGTCTGGGGACTTACTCACGTGGTCGTCAAGCGCATCCCGGACTACCACGCTGTCGTGGTTGGCACGTTGGAGGCGCTGCGCTCGGAGCAACCAGGGCAACAGATCGTCATTCTTATGGACCTGATATCCGGCGCAGCGAACCCGCTGCTGCACGGCGCGCCGCTGCCCAGGGGCTTCGCGGAGCGTCCGCCTGTGCTGGCTTATAACGTCGTCCCGCTCGCGTTGCCGGGCGTCGACGTAGGGCCTTTTGGCCTGGGGCTGCCGCCGGACTCGACCGAGTCCGGCCGCGCGCGGAACAGACTCCTTCACGAGGCCTACATGCAGCCCGGTGGCGTCTTTGGGCCCTTTTGCCGAGAGTACGGCCGTGTGATGGAGGCCCTCGGGGCTGCCGCCCCCGCGACCGATGCAGTGACGGCCATGACTACCTGTCCCGATATTACGTTGCAGACCTGCTCGCCAAGCCTGGAGTTTCCTAGGTCGGACCTCCCCGACAAAGTTAGGTTTATAGGATGCCTGCCGTCCAAGACACCAGATCCTGCGTTTGAATACCCCGAGTGGTGGGGCGACGTTAATAGCCCAGGCCCGAACCGCCGGAAGATTATTGGCGTGGCGCAGGGGACGGTGGCCGTCAAATACAACGACCTTATCATACCCGTCATCCAGGGGCTACGCGACCGCGATGATGTTTTTGTCGTTGCTGTTCTGGGCGTCAAAGGGGCATCTCTGCCCGCCGAGGTCGAAATCCCAACCAATACCAAAGTGGTTGACTTTATGCCATATGAAGCATTACTCCCTCATCTCGACGTATGGGTTACAAACGCCGGCTATGGAGGCTTTACCCAGGGAGTTATGCACGGCGTCCCTATGGTGTTCTCGGGAGATACCGAGGACAAAGCCGAGGTTTCGATGCGAGGTCAGTGGGCCGGCGTAGGTTACAATCTGAGGACCTCATCTCCGACCCCAGAGCAGGTCGCTCAGGGCGTCGACCGTGTGCTGGAGGATCATGAGTATAAAGCACGGGTGATGGAGATTAGGAAAGAGAACGAAGCTTTAAAAAGTTTAGAGGCGGTGGAAAAGTATATATGGGACCTGGTTAGTTGAGGCCAAGCATGTTGACGATGGTGTTTTGAGTAGGCGAATACAAGTACGGAAACCTTTGACAACTAAGGGCCGCTGTGGACGTGTTTTGATTTGGGACTGAGTATGTGTATAGCCCCTCAAGCTTCAGCTAGGTAGGAAGATTGGGTCAACCCATTTTTCTTTTTTTTTCCAAAGGGCAAAGCAGCGTATTTGGAACGGGTGGAGGCGTCTCCCGGTACGGGATAAATCATACGGTCATGGCGGAGAATATTAGCATGCGTGCAACTAGAAATCAGGGTCAGTTTGAAGGCGAAAACAATATATGAAAGTCAACTCTGGTATTCAACGCGCGGCCTGCATAACCCTGCTCGACATGTCTCGCACAATCCAAAGCTGCCCATACAACTCGACGTTATTGCAATACATGCGCCAGCACTTAATCCTCGTCTCGGTTGCCTTTTTCACACTTTCCCCCAAGTTCATCACGCGCTTCCTTGAAACCTCCTCCAGTTTCGCCAGGGCATTTAGCCAAGTGGATTTTTCGAACTCAGCAAGCTCCCATAAAGCCTTCTTTTTCGTCTCGGTTGCCGTAATATCAAATTCGGGAAAATTGACCGAATTCCAGTTACCTTCGGCGGCATCGCGCGTCACCGACGCCAAGTCGTTTTGCACACGGCACATGCAACCAGAATGTCTGCTGACGGCCGTGGAATAATACTTCTCCTCGGCGGTAGGTAGGATGTCGGCGCCCGCCAGCTCCGGGCACAACGTGCTCTGGAGCAAGCAGGCAATAAAGGCGAAACCGAGCGGCGACGCACTGTGGTCGGCCGCCACGGACCCCACCCACCCGTAGAAGCTCATCGCGGGTGTGAAATCGGCGCCCTCGCGCGACGCGCGCACGTTGATTTCCGCTTGTTGAATGTGCGTAATGAGGAAAGACCGCAATGCGCGTGCGAGCTCGAGCCTGTCGTTGGGCGTGATTGACGCAACGGCCTGGTGACCCAAGATAAAGTCCACCATCAGCTTTAGCGGCCTCAGGCGTTCGACGCCCGGGAACGATCCTTTTGCGTCGCCGGTGCCCAGGTCGCCCGGCTCGAGGGGTATGAGGTGCCGCACGTAGCGTGTCACCTGGCCGAGGTCGTCGGCAAACTCCTGTTGCACCACGCCCTCCATAAACTCGTCGGCCTGAAGAAGAAACACGCCCACCTTGCTCATCTCCCAAAGGAACTCGGGCGACGGCCGCAAGCCCTCAAGCGCGCAGGTGACGGTCCATGTTAAAGGTATGAGAGGGAAATATCGGTCCTTGGCAACATTTTCGCGCGCGAAAACTTCGTTGCGATATTTCTCCAACATGGGTAGGAAAAGCGAGGCTTCGACGGCGGCGCCGTTTAGACGCTTGTCCGGAAAAGTGGAGAACATTGGTGTAGCACGTAGTAGTTTGATATACGGGTCCATGCACGCGACATCGGGCGTACATAAACAAGACCCTATCGTACTCGTTGCTGGGAGGAGTGATGCAGATTTTAGAGCGGCGAGCCGGTTGGCTAGAGTTACAACCGGGCTTCCACCTATGGTCTTCCCTAAAAGCACCCAGATATGTTCTCCCGTCGGGGAGGTTTTGGGCTCAAGCCATTTTTCTGCTTTGCGTACGGCTTCGGTAATTTGTTGCCGGACTGGGTCAAATAAAGTAATTCGACATGCCACCGAAAGTAGGATGACGGCGTAGGCCGTTTCCTCTACCAATCCGTTCCAAGAACCCCCATCTTCTTGGGTTTCAACAGTATGCAGAACTGTATGAAACATGGCGATGGCTATCTCGGTCCTGGTTTTGATGTCGGATAGTATCGACTGCGGCAAACCGCCGGTTTCAACAAGCTCCAACACCATTATCATAGCTTGCATCATAAGCATGCCGGGGTATAGAGGAGAAAGGTTCTGTTTTCATTTCGAGTTAGGTATGGCTCACCGCTCCAGTTGGAGGTTTTGCTCGTCGGCTACTTACATGTTTGTCTTGGATCGACCAGGTGCTCTTCCAGCAGGATGTGCACAGAAACCGAAGTAATTTAGAAATCTTGTCAAAATGCTCGGCCGGGTTGGGCTGGTGCAACAACGCGAGGAGGACGTTGCAATGGGTGCCAAAACTGTCCCCATTGCTAGCCGCCTGGAATTCTTCCATCATCCCGGCGGCCGACTTGGGAATCCCCATTTTACTAAGCACGACGAGCGTTTTGGCCATATCGTCAACGTCGTGCGTAACCAAGGGCGCTCGGTCCAGTATCCGGGCGACCTCCGTCGCCGACGAGCCTAGCTGCTGTTCCGAAAATCCCCCTTGTAGGAGGGTAGATAGAACCTGGGACTGCAAATTAGCTATCGGCAGCGTTATTCTTGCACGGAACCTGGATATCTTACCCGTGAAAACTCAAAATTGGTAGAAGGAAATAGACCGGGGGCCCCTTTCCCGCCCATATTGGCCAGAGTGGAGGCTAAGTACTTCTCCGCTTCGTCGTCCCATGCCGAATCCGGTAGGCCTATAAGGTAAGCTGCTGTTGAAGACGGCGACCCCATAATACCGCCATTGATTCGGTTCGTTATTTTGCGATAGTCCAGTTGGCCTATAAATGCTTCGAGATAACAAAGTTGTTTTTCTTCTAGGCTTTCTGGTTTGAACGACGCTATTGCTGCTGCGTGCTCCTCTATTGAAATAGCTTCGCCTGGGAATTCGAATTGAATCCCTTCATCTTTCAAATAACGGAGCAACGCCTGCATTATATATGCGTAGCCAGATTGCTTCGTTTCTCTCACATCCCATGCATTCAACATGTCCTGCAAAGCAGCCGTAGCCCGGTCAGCCCGATCCCGAACCTCCGCTGTCTGCAGGCGCACGATTTGCAACGGTTCTGAAGCATGGCGCAGCAGGGCCAGTAGCGAAGATGCCGTGCTCAGAATGCCGTTGATCCTAGAGCCATGGGCCTCCCAGCTGCCGTTTTCCAGTTGCTTGTCGATGATGACTTGGAAGCACTCTGGGAAAAGCCACTGCTGCTGCCCGCTGGCGTTTCGCTTCTTGACCAATGCTAACCAAGCCGTATCATACGCGGAACATGTTAAAAAGCTTGCGCCGTGGTCAGGGGTATAATTTTGCAGTAGATATTGGGTTAAAAGCGACGCTTGTTGGTCGACAACTGTCGCATGAGGAAGGGTGACTGAGCCCATTTCGGTAACGATTGAAGGGTTTGTCGATAACGCTCTATTGGTAGAGCAGTTGGGCATTTGTCTCTTCTTATTTTGATCTTTTGTATCTTATGATAAATCGTAAAGGATACTTCGTACCTACGTAGGAGCCTGGCTTTGCCGAATCCCAACGGTAAATAAGACGATACGTCAGACGGTGGGGAAGCAACCGTTTAATGTTTTAGTCCAGATAGGGCCGGATTTCGGATAATAACCCCCACTGTTTAATATGCACCTTGGGATTATTACTCTTTTGAATAATAACGTCAAAACTCCGAATCCCGTTATACGCGTTAATTTCCAAGTCCAGCCTCGGTCTTTTACTTCTCCCCGTGATTGACAGGCGTTTATAGAAAGTAGTTTGAAGCCATAGTTGGCGATTGGCAAAACGTCGCACCTAAGCAGATTATGCCCTTGACAGAGCCGCATCGCTTGCAGTTTATTCATTATATTTACAATGGCTGCCTGGTGCAGCAATGTGATATGGCCTTGCTCCAAGCCCAATTCCACAGTGCTCTTAATCGGCGCCGTACTTTTGGTATGAAAAGAAATCCAAAGGGTCCAGGTTAGACCATCGCTGCTAACACCTCGACATAGATCGTTTCCTACTCGCTAGGGAAGCTGATTTACAATGTCTACTTCCACCCGCTTTGCGAATACCCTGGCCCCAGACTCTGGGCAGCCACTAGAATTCCATACACTCGATATATAGTCGCTGGGCAAATGCACAAAAAGATACTTGAATTACACGAAAAGTACGGGGCAATCGTAAGAGTCAGTCCCGATGAGCTTTCTTACAATAGCAGCAACGCTTGGAGAGACCTCTACGGCCACGTCAAAGGCAAAACTGGCGACCACGGGAGGGATCCCGTAGCCACCTATGATCATAGGGAGGGGCTGTTTGGGGCCAAGCTCGAAGACCATCCCCGTTTCCGCCGAGCTATATCACATGGCTTTTCGGCACAGGCCATGATGGAGCAACAACCTATCATCGCAAAGTACGTTGATCTCTTCATCAAAAAGCTCAATCAGCGCTGCGCCTCTGGTTCCCAGCCTTTGAACATGGTCCAGTGGTACGACTTTGTTACCTTTGATATAGTCGGCGACCTGACGTTTGGGGAACCATTCAACTGTCTACAAAACTCCGAATACCATCAGTGGGTCACAATCATCTTCGAAAATATTAAACTGGCCGCCCTCGGCATTCAGGCCCGTCGATTTCCTACCATCGCCAAGCTGTTGGAGTATCTCATACCGGCTCGTTTGTTGAAGCAGCGCGAACAACATAACGCGCTCACCAGCAGCAAGGTTTCGAAGCGGCTGGAGGTTAAAGGAGAACGCCAGGATTTTATGAATTCCATGCTGCAAAACTGGAAAAATAAAAATGTGAGACCTCAAGCTGGGCAGCACATGGATCGAGCAAAGGGCAAACGCTAAGAGAATTACAGGAATTCACCCGCATTGAGTTGGAAGTTACTTCTGCGGCCTTGATCATGGCAGGATCCGAAACCACAGCCACTGCCCTTTCCGCAATCACCTACCTTCTAACCAAACACCCCGAAGCCATGACGAAGCTCTCCGACGAGGTACGGGGCTCGTTTGCTGCCGAGCACGAGATCGACATGAATAGCGTGAAAAGGTTGCGCTACGTAAATGCGGTCATCAGCGAGGGCATGCGCTTATGTCCTCCAGTCCCCACGGGGTTTCCGAGAAGGGTTAGGGAGGGCGGAGGCCTGTTTCTGGGCCGCCATGTGCCTGAGGGTGTAAGTCGAGCAGCCCCAGCCCTCCCTTTGATTCGCACGTTTGCATGTGAGGAATGAATTGCCTCCCGTCACAAGATACTCACGCGACTCCCGACAAGACGCTCGTGATGGTCTGGCAGTGGGCCGCATACCACAGCCCGGAAAACTTTGCGCTGCCCGACTCGTTCATCCCCGAGCGCTGGCTCGACGAGGATGCTCGGTTCGTGAACGATAAAAAGAATGCCTTTCAACCATTTTCACTTGGTCCCAGGAGCTGTATTGGCATGAAGTAGGTACCCTCCTTTGTACCAGGTACTCACTTTGTTTTGTTGCATGTTTTACTAAGCTCTTATCACTTTTAGTTTGGCAAATGCCGAGTTGCGTTTCATTCTAGCGAAGATGGTTTGGAATTTCGACATGAAGTTGCACCCAGACAGCCAGAACTGGTTCGATGGGTTGGAAACTTATATCCTGTGGCAAAAGCCTCCCCTGCACGTCTATCTAACGCCGAGGACAGTCAATGGAGGTAAGGAGGCTACTGAAGATGTGGCAGGTGTTTAAGGTGGCTGGGTTGGCTCATCGGAAATAAGCCCTTCGTGTCTATTAATGCCAGATCTCAAATCCTCCGCTGCATGGTAGTTCCGCCAGCAATTCCACGAGTTACTCTCATCCTTGATTCTAGACAGATATCACTAGTTAACTGATCTAAGCAGTATTAAGTTTCAAGTGTACTTAGTGGGATTTCAAGCTGATAGAAGCTTAAAAAGACACGTATTTCTTTGAAATTATTGTACACAAGCTCACGCACCGAAGTAAAGGAACGACGCGAAAATTGGATTTTCTACGTACAGGAGTAAAACAATATTATCGATTCAAACGCGTCCAATACGTCCCAAAAGATTAGGAAGAAAGCTTTTGCAAAGCTTAGAAACTGGAATCCCCTTGTATGAAACAATGGTGCAACAGAACACTACTCTTGAAAATGTCGGAATTGGGTCCAGGCAGAAAATCACGCCCGATGTCCGCCGGGCTTCTATGAAATACGTTGGACGGTCATCAAAAATGTTTAATAGGCCAGACTTTATCCAAGTAGTGGTGGCATAGCAAATGCAGCTAAACCCCCGAATCCCGGCTTTCATTTGTAATCTGACCTGGTATGAATACGGTATTCCGTTAGTTGGCCGATGGCAGAGAGGCCGAGTTGTGCATCGGTAAGGGCCACTGTTAAACCTTTTAGCGGCCAAGTTGAAACCATTTATAAAGTCGAGATAGTTGCTAGATGCGGCAGAAACGGGCAGTGAAAGTTGGTAATACGTTGAGCGCATCTTTTTACTTTTTTTAGCAAAGCATCTGACAACATATGAGAGACAATGGAAACACTCCCGGCGTTTTCGCCACAAGAGGTCCTCGTCGAGAGCTCCGCCAATACGGCACGACCGAAGCGCAGACTGAAGGCCACTTTAAACACAGTCAAGAACACGCCTGTACGCCCCGGAATATGCGCGCCATCACCAATACCCGGGACTCCGATGTGACGTGTCCGCGCATATTTACGTTTTTCCGTTCGATCCCAATCCCGATTGGGACAGGGTATGCGCCTCGGGCAAAGATATTAGGGATCATCTCATGGTCACCGTCCGCAAGCGGGGGTTGGATAAAGATTTGCAATTGAATTCACGTGTTGTGGCGGTCAGATGGCTTGAAAACGACGGCCAATGGCGTGTGACCGTGTCCCATGCTGGCGTTCAGCGCGAAGAATAATGCAAGGTACTTATATCAACCCAAGGCGTCCTCCGCCAGCAAGAATGGCCCTCCATCCCTTGCCTCAACGGCTTTGCCGGTCACCTCGTACAATGGGCAAGCTGAAACCACAAACTGGATTTTTCAGCAAAGAAAATCGCCGTTGTAGGCAATAGCACTAGCGGCGTCCTAATCGTGCCTGAAATGGCCCACCTGCCCGATACTTCCGGTAACCATGTTATTCGCAGTCCGGCGTGGGTTGACTCGCGCGCGTTGGAGCCTACGGACGCCGGCGTTAGTTGCCAGGGCCCGAACCCCGAATAAACGCCCAAGAATAAGGTTTGTTTCCAAGATCCCCCGGGCCCACGCCGAATATTGGAAAGGCCTTGTCGCTGAGGGGAATAAAGCCTTTTAAGCCATGCGCAAAGTCGCGCGGAATAACGCCGCCGCAAAGGCTGCCGCCGCCCAGATGGCCGCAAGGCTTGGCCACGACGAAAAGCTTTGCGATATATCAATCCCCAAATTGGAGTTTGGCTACAATCGTGTAGTTTCTGGGTTTGCTTGTTTGGACAGTTTTTTCCTTTTTTTTTTTCCTTTTCAATTTGTCCTCTTTCCATGTCATCCGCTCTACTATTCACCTTTCCCAACTAACTACCCCGCCAGTTATGTTGAATAAATGGCTCTACAGTTTCATACCTTTTCAAATTAATTGCATTTGTCCCCCGCGTTTCCCCGCACGTTGGGATCAAGTACTAGTTGTCCAAACTTTATGAAATCTTTAATAAAACCGGTCCATCTCGTATCAATACATAGCAGTCTAAAAAGACGGCGTTTCTAATAACCCAATTGAGAACTTAAGATACAGCGT
>JAVHJQ010001227.1:0-15022 GCA_031306095.1 Pyricularia sp. CD86 | reverse complement strand
CGGCATCGTGTCCCTAGATCACGTGGTTGTACACGTGATCTACTTACTCGCATGTCTGCCCATGAATCAACAGAGTTGGTGTTTTTCAATGGCAACGGATGGCAGGTATATGGCAGGGGTATTTTGTGCTACCAGCTGATAGAAACAGCCTTACCATAATCGTGATTACCGGTATCGTTTTCCCACGCCACCGATACTTGTTCTTCTATCTGCATCGTAGGCAATTAGTCTAGAATGTAACGAATGGATACAGGATACAGGCTCCTCACTGGACAAGTCGGAGGCTCGGGCCCTTGGGGGCCAAGAGGAAACACCCCTGCATCTTTCCTCGCGAGCCCGGACCGCCATGATCTAGGTAGTTTCGCATGATACTAACGTGGTTTTATTTGAATGATTCACGGTCAATTCCCAATTTCAGTAACCAGATTGGTGATCCAGGACTATCACGATCAAATCAATCCGAGCAACCCTCACTGCATCGGCCTAAAATATTTATGCCAACTGCGAGAGTTAACAGGATGCGCCCAAAGTTAGTTGCGACCGATCGTGGAAGATGCATCAATCAAATAACGTCGCTTATGTCCTTGGCGAGGGGCCAGTGGTGCCAGCTTGGTTCACACTCGAAGCTGAATGAATGCTTTCGCGCTTCAAGAACACGCCATAAGCACGACCAATCTGGGAGCTCTGGAACAACCCCGCCAAAATCTGCTGACTTAATTCAGGTTTGGTGGTGGCTCATGTGTGCAGCCCAGTTTCCGGGTGTTACTGCATCATTCACTTGGGTCGGCATTCCAGGGTCCCCTCCCAAACCTGAGCTTCCTTGCCATTGTGACGTGAGGCGAAACCCGCATTCAAAGACCCGAAAGAGACTTGTACTAACATTCCCCCATGACGAGATGCCTTGGCGGGAACCCCCAAAAACAAAAAAAGACCCCCAGGTCTAGAACATGGCCGCACGGGCAAATGGCAGGTTGCGTCTTTCTTCAGCCCTGTCAGCCAATCGGCAACTTCATAGGGGCTCGTCCCGTCTCCAGTGATCGGCGCTGGGCCATCAGCAGAAAAGTTGACGTCAGTGGGGCAAGCTCCCTGAAAAGCGCTGGTGGGAGATTCCTGTTTTTGAGACTCGAGTGACGAAATACAGGCGAAATGACGGGATGCGATGCGATGAGAGCAGGATAGAAATAAATGAGATTATACCTGTAGATTTCTACCGACTGTCGACTGTTTAAATATTTCTAGTGTCCCCCACGATTTTTTCGAGCGATTTTGGTCAAATTTTAGTCTTTACCATCCCAAAGAGCCAGCCTACTGCAACTACATTCCAAATCAACCAAGATCTTGGTACGCAATCTCCATCTTACTCGCAATTTATACGACCTGAACCTGGTCGAATACCACCACGAACAAGGCAACAAAAAACAAAAATATAATATCCACTTCACCAAAACCGCAAAAATGCCCACCATGCTAGGCCTCACCAACGGAGGAGGACGCTCGGCGTCGCAGTCGTCTTCGGACCAGGACGACGAGCCCAAGAAGAAGCCCCTCAACACCATCAGCCGGCGCAACCACGCCGACGCCCTCAACATGGAGACGCTGCTGTGGCGGGCAATCTGCGACGAGCCGCGGTCCGCGGGCGAGTACATCGCCGACGACTGCGTCATGCTCAACCCCGTCAGCTTCGGCACCGACGACATGATGGAGAGCAAGGAGGACATCATGAAGCAGCTCAAGCGCAGCGAGATGTGGGCCGGCTTCAAGATTGGCGACGACAAGCAGGTCGTCGAGGCCGGGCTCATGGCCGTGACCAACCTCTACCGCATCGCCCTCTTCCGTCAGACCAAGAAGGGTCCCGAGCAGGTCGACGCCTTGGTCCACTCTTGCTGGAGGCAGAACGCCGGTGCCGATTGGCACCTGGTCAGCCACCTCGTTGCGTATGCCGACTGAATTTTCTTTTGGGGAAAAATAAGAAAAAAAGAAGTCGGGGTTTGGGATGAGGATGTGATGAGACGCACCGATGGCATCATGAAATGGCGGAGGAGTTTGGGGGGGATGTTTTTGCTTTGTATTATTGTTAATTAATTGCATGTAATCTTGGGGGAGTTTACCATATTCTCTTGGCTTTTTCGTTGTATTTTCTTCCCACTCTTAGCTATAATTGCAAATCCCATCTTTTTGTTCCAACTCATCATTATCGTCAAAGTCGTCAAAAGTCTTAAAGTCACATCAACTCGTCATACCCATCGAACAAAATTAACCTGTCTCATCGTTCACTGTGGTCATCTCCAAAAAAAAAAGGACGAAAAAAAAGGGTCAAGATCCATACTGAAGCTATTCCCAGCACCCCAAATTCCCTGGCATTACGTACTTGGCATTACTCGCTCACACAGGATTGGCCCATAACACATCCGGGATGGCATTTAACTTGACAAGGGAGCATAAAGACAATCTTGGGATCTCCTCCCTAAATTTAGATACGCAGCAATTTATATAGTAGGCATTGGTACTGACTGATTCACAGCCCCATTGCTGGCATTGCCGAATGCCAAGGGGCGGGTCTCTATTCAGAACGCCTGCACAGTAAACAACGAACTGTTTATATTTTTGCCCATAAGCCAGGCTTTTATAGTGATTTGCAATGATCTTTGAACAGCCACCAACCCAGTAGACGAGAGCTTACTCGACCGAAATACCATGCAGGTAATTTAGGAATTCCCAAAAACGCTAGTTCGGCTGGACTTAGTAGGGACATGAGAATCAGAGGAATGTAAATCGCCGAGGCCAAGAGATAATTAAATTAATTTTCCCTTCCCGTTGCAACCTTTTGTTCCCTCCCTATTGACACACCAATGCAGCTCACCTTGACAATCTCCTGGCCTGCATACGAAGAAGTTCATCTTTTGGTAGACAAAGAAGAAGCACCTCGACTTGTCAACCATCGGATGATCGATTTTCTCCCTGTGTCTCGGTATCCGTGATTCGCACAAAGAATCTTGAGCCGTTCCAAGAGTCACGCTACGGACAACTCGTAGAACAAAGATCTGTCTTTTTTGCCAGGCATTTGACTCGGCATCACAGAGGTAAATCGGCAGTCAACAGCTAGAGCGTTTTTCTCGCAATCAGCGCTTGTTCTGTTTTCAGGAGCCACGAAACCTTTGGTTCATATTATTTCAACAGCGGCACCTCAACGATAGCCAAGTAAAGATTCTCACCACACCATCTAATTATATATACTTCAAGATGATGGTCTTTCAGGCATCAACAACAACGCCTTTGTACCTATCGGGGTGGCAACCGATCAGCCCGGGCCAGTACGCGGGGACCTGCATCTTCCTCATTGTCCTCGGAATCTTCACCCGCCTCATGCTGGCCCTCAAGTCGGTCGTCGAGACCAGGCGGTGGCGACCCGCCTCGTATGCAAAGGCGACGTCGGCAGAACACCACGAGGTCCGGAAGGCCGGCATTTCCTGGCTGGCGACGGTGGAGAGGGCGCTCTATGACGTCTTGGTAGCTGCGCTGGGTTATTTACTGTAAGTATTCCTTCCCGGGTCCAGCTTCCTATCCCTGGTTTTACGTTGTTTTCTTGGAGCGGGGCACTGACTTTGAACCCTTTCTTCTCATCTCTAGTATGCTCGCGGTCATGACGATGAACATTGGCTACTGCATATCTGTGCTCTGCGGCGTCTTTTTCGGCTCTTTGGCGGCCGGCGTATGGTCCAATGAGCAGGATGGAGACTGGCTACCATGCTGATTGAAGCAGAATGAGAAGAAACGAGATGGCAGTGTAGTGATTTTTTTAGGGGAAGCAAGCGATAAAAAAGAATTGGGTTACATTTTCTTTGGGCGAATAACGGTCGGCATCTTTGGCACATTATACCAATGCTTGTACATATTCATTAATTATTTTCTTTTTTCTTTTCTTTTTTCTTCTCCTCTTTTCCAATACGGTAATACTTAGCCAGCCCAATAAAGGGTTGCAAACATTCTAATCATCTTTTTAGTAGTCTCCGCACGTGAACTAAACATCACCTATTTTATTTTTATACAAGATTTCAACCCTTCACCTCGTCCAACAAAACCCACAACCGCCAACTAACACACCTCAAAACCCACCCATGCGCTCGTTCTCAACCTCAAACCCAAACTTGGTCTGGACCCTAATCGCCCCAGAGCTGCTCTTGGCCACGATCCGCCTCATGCTCTCCTGGTCCGCTTCCAAGCTCTCGATGCTCTCGCCGCGAGTGTCGTCCCTGCCGTAGATGCGCGTCTCGACGCCATAGTTTGAAGTCCCCGTCTCCGTGCCAACCGCCCTGCTGTTGGTGCCCTTCTTTCCGCCTCCGCCGTGCGTACCCGGCTGCTCCCCGAGCTCGAGGTAGCTGGCCTTGCGCGCGGTCTCGGGGTCGTCCGTCGGCCCCAACGTCTTCCCCTTGGAGCCGGTGAACGAGGTGAGGCGGGACAGGGCGCGCTCGAGCAGCGGTCGGCAGGCGGGCAGGTTGGCGACCAGCAGCCCGACGCCGACCTCGGTGATGGCCCAGGCGAGGATTATGCCGAGGTTCTGGACGAACCGGTTCGCGTCGTTCATGAGGAGTAGGTATCGCAGTCGCACGATGGGGGCGATGGATGCGCTAGAAAGTTTGAAAGGACCAAAAAAAAAGGTCAGTCATGTCTCGTCTTGCTTTTTGCCACTGCCTCTGATACAGGCTCTACACAGAGCATACCGCATATCATGTTTTCAGGGGGTAACTGAGTGGTACTGACAAGAAACCAAGCCCGAGAAGGCCAATCACAGACATCTTGACGCGGCTGGGCATCTGAAGCTTCCAGATCAACACTGCGGGCAAGATGGCAAAGACCCAGTCTGTGAAGATGGAAACAGCCGCGACGAGGAAGGATAGCGCCGTTTGGATCTCGCGGGGGTGGCAAGTTCCAGGAAGCTCCGGGTACCAGTTTTTCCTGGTGGCCAAAAAAGGGTCTTTTAGCAAACCTGATAACGAATCGGATCTGGGCGGAGGAGGGAAAAGAAGAGGCCTACTGGACAGGGTCACATCCGAAAAACAGGAACATGCCGGTGCCGCCGGTGCAGATGGTTACCAGCACCAGACACGAGTAGATGAGAATTGTCACCCAACGCTTCCCGCCGGCGATTCTGAGGAGAGTGAAGCCGATGGACCATTTCAGAGTGACTAGGACAAAGCACCAGGATTCCTGAAAGATGTAGAACCACTATGTATCTCGTCAGTATCATCAAGTCACGTAAACTTAGAAAGTCAAGGTACGTGCAAGAGAATCAAAAGAATACGGGTACTCACCATATAAGAATTTGCCATCTGCTCCGATGTCAGAGTGTCGTCTTGCTGTCCGACTCCGCTCCAAGCCATTGCTATCGTCGAAATCGTGGTCACCAGCCAGACAGGCTGTTTCTTGTCAGCTAAGAGGTCTGCTTGTCAAGATCCTAGAATCTCAAAGAATGAATATGTAGACTTACCACAGTAGCTACCATGGCCCAGTCATCCGGTCCCCAGGTATTTTTTCGTGCTCTGATCCAAAAACGGAGGAGCATGCTGATGAGAGCGAACGGCAACGGTATCAAGACCGCTGCCGCCATCTCCTTTGATGTTGCAGACCCCATTTTTGCCTCAATGCCGGTTCAATGGTTTTCAAAGATCCGGAGTTGTCGTGCACATCCGTTATCCTGGAGAGAAAAAAGCAAACAAGTCGGGTAGAAATGGGGCTTGATCGTTGGATATATGCAGCTTCCCGTGAGTAAAATCAAAGGAAAGGATTCAGAAAGGCAAAAGAGGAGTCCAGAACCAGTCTTTAAAATGGGGTAACATACCCAGACATAGTACAGTATAGACTGGTACTTACAGTAAACAGGACCCCCGGTAAAAAAAAAGAACCCCTACTTCACTGCGAGTATGAAAAAGTCCATTCCTCCTTATTTGCCTACTGAATATGAAACGATCGTCATCCCGCATTCTGCTCATCTTACTGGTTCAGTACGTAAATGAATACATCCTCAAATTGGTCTAGACCGCCTCTTTTTTTTGGAGTCTTTCTCTGACGAGATTTGCACACCGTTTTTAGCAGTTGCAGCACTGCAAACACCATGTCCCGCTCCCTGCCCGCTTCCCGTTGCGACGGGTATTAGACTTTGTGGCCTCCCGCCGGACCGAGATCAGAGATCCATTCTTCGGTCCATAACGAGGTGACGATCGGTTCCTTGTTAAGCTTGTTGCTCCTGCCTGGTATCCACACAGTCGGTGGCCGTTGGCTGGGTTTTCGTACCTCCCCAATTTTGAATACTCGATCTTGTTGTGGCAGGGTAGGGTATATGGATGATTTTAATCTCAAGTAATAACATGTCTTGCATGTGTAATATATGGGGACAGTAAAGTTATGCGGCTGTGTGATCAGGATCGACTGACTGTCAGGAGAGTTTTAGGGTCGCCATCCACATCAGTTTTTTTATCTCTTTAGTTAAACTCACATCCCAGAATTATCTAGACATGGTATACGAGTCAATCACTGATCGGTTCTCGACATTTGAAGTTAGACGATATACTATAGGCATACCATTCGCATACTCTTTTCATCCACGAGTCATTTACAGTAGACTAATCCATGCAAACTGCCAAGTCCACAAGTTGGCCAGAGGGATTTTTGATGGACGCTAAAATGTTGAAACTCCATTGTGGAAATGTCGCCGCGAGAAAAAGTTGGCGCTGGTGGACTCGGCTCACGGAACGCTACCCGGTCATTGGATCCCTGGGATTGAGATCGGCGAACAGACGTCGGGAGCACCCCAAAATATTTGGTGCCCCCCCGTAAGGCCCCTTGGGCCCCCCTCCGAAGAAGATTTTCCCAGTGCCGTGGTCCACTCCGTAGTGCCGCGAGACATGAGTAGCAGTGGCAGCGAGGATCCCCGCCGCGCAAGGGACAAGGGAGGATCCGTCGTCTGCCGAGTGCGGTTTGACAGAGGGGGCGCAGTTCGGTGAGAGCCTGAGGTGAGAAACCATAGAAAAGGGGGTGTTATCCTCCGGGGTGGAAGGCAGACCATGATTCATCTCGTTATTCTCAATATCACATGCAATCCAAGGCGCTGACTGTGCAAGTGTCACTCCCATCATAGTCCTCCTTGTACCTCGAATCGACCCCATCAAAAATGGCACCTTTCAGAGTCTTTGAAGGCAAGCTTGCCATCGTCACCGGCGCCTCCCGCAGTACGTTACTTAATAGTTCATCTCGATTTGTCAGCTTCCTCCTCAAGCAGTGATACTAAGCCTCAAACTTCAGGCTTCGGCGCCGTCGTGGCCGAGCACTTTGCAAGCCGTGGTGCCAACGTTGTCATCAACTACGCCACCGAAGGGTCCACGCCCAAGGCCGAAGCCCTAGCCAAGCGCTTCGAGGTCCAGCACGGCGTCAAGGCGCTCCCCGTGCTCGCGGATCTGAGCCGGGTCGACTCTGCACAAAAGATTGTCGACGCCGCCAAGGCGCACTTCACCGACCCCTCAACGGGCAAATTCCAGATCGACATCATCATCAACAACGCCGCCGTTGTAAACGCGCAGGGTCTGGAGCAGCTGGACCTGGACCTGTTCCAGACGACGTTTGACGTCAACTGCCGGGCGCCGGCGCTGCTCGTCAAAGCCGCAATCCCGTACCTGCCCAACGACCGCTCCGGCCGCATCGTCAACATCTCGAGCGCCACCACCACATGGGGCGTGTGGTGGCAGACGGCATACGCCGGCACAAAGGGCGCCATCGAGGCCATGACGCGCGTCTGGGCCCGCGAGCTGGCCGAGAGGGCTACCGTCAACACCGTCTCGCCGGGACCCATGGACACGGGGCTCTACTCCGGCCTGCCGGACGAGCCGCGCGAGGCTCTTCGTCCCTTCAACACGCTGACGCCGCTGGCCAAGGCTCGGCCCGACGCCGACAGCCCAGAGGCGCTGGATCTGGCGCAGAGTATAGGAGGGCGACCTGGTTATTTGGAGGAGGTTGCGGGCATTGTTGGGGTTGTATGCTTGCCGGAGAGCGGGTGGATGACAGGTAACCAGGTTGGGGCAAGTGGTGGCGGTGCTTTCGTCAGGTAATAATTAAAACGCAGTGACGAATGATGAATGAAATGGAGACTCAAGTTTGAATTTTTTTTCTTCTTTCTTCTCTTTGACTCCATCACCCAATCCTGGTGCGCTTCAAGAAACTGCACATTCGTAAAGGTACAACATAGCTCCTCTACCTAATCTGAGAGTAAGTGGTCGGCAGCCCCATGGTGATCGGCAAAGCAGTCGCAATAGCTGCCTCATTCGATCTGGTCCCCGGAAGTCTTGTCATCGTCGAATTTCCCCTACTGTCCGCACCACAAGGTTCTTTTGTCACCAGGCTTACCCCTTGGCACTTGATGCCCTCAAAATCCCCGTCTTCGCTGGTAGAAAGACCCAGCTGAAGGCCGCATCCAAGCCAGTTCCTCATGTCGTTGTAAGCACACGACAACGTGCCCCCACCGCTGGTGCAGTTCAGCTCTGCATATCCTCGAGAGGTGAGGTTGGCCACCAGACCTCCATCGACAAACCAGAGCGGGCTCGTCGCCATGTCAGTCTTGTTCTCTACTACCGCCACTATGGCATTGTCCAGAGGCCCTTTGGACCCGACGGCGCACAACCGACCTGAGCCCCCGACTGCAAACCGGGAAGACCGAGAGGACTGGCTGGTGAAGAGGATCGAGTTACCAGATAGTCGTAGGAACCAATCATTAATTGTACCGCCGTCCTGAGCCACCTTGATCGCAAAGGGCGTCGAGGTTTCGCCGCAGGTTTTGTCAATAGTGGCGGTGGTTGACGTTGAAGTGTTGGTGAAGCGCGGGATAGTGCTGTTTCGCCAGCGTGCCGGGTCCGTCGTGTTTGAGAAGCGCGCGGTTGAGGTTCCGGTGGCGTTGAGAAAGGCAAATGGGGCCCTGACGGATGTTGCGTTGGTGTTGGCTCTAGTGGCGTTGACGTCAAAGTGCGTCACGTTCAATGCGGTGTTGTTGGAGCCAAACCTCACGCTGGTTGGCAAGGATCCAAAGGGCAACCTTGCTGGCGATGTGCCGTTGTTCAGACTAGTGTTGTTGCGAACATTATTCACCGTGGAGTTCATGGACGAGACCCCCAGTGATGAGTTTGACGCGCTTGACCCGGTGCTGTTGTACAATGGAAAAGGAACAGGGGCAGGCTTGGTTGTGGGAACGGCTTCTTCTACCACATGAGGAGCCTTCGAGCCAGTTTTCTTGGGAAGAACACTGATGCTTGACTGGCTGCTGATCTTCACAGCAGTGGCACCGTCTGTTTGGCTCGATCCCACCAGGGTCCCATTCCTACTGGCAACGGCGGTACCATTTGCTTGGCCCACTCCAGTTGCGGTCGCGGCAACGCTGCGCTCAACTGTCGAGCTGCCACTAGCCAGGGAATCGAGCTTTGAAGCCGAGCCAAGAAGTTTTGAACTGCCATCTGTGGTTGAATTATTCATGACAGCTGTCGCAGTCGAGTTGGCAAACCTTGTTGCGTTGACGAAATGACTGAGAATTTTCGTCCGAGTCCTAAATGCCGTGATAACCACCGTCGAAGTCACTGTCGGCGTGCTGGCGGTCACGACGCTTGAGTTCACCCCGAGACACGAGCAGGCCGACTTGTACGCGTCCGAGGACGAACATTGCGATGCGTATGCGGGCGTCTTTGTCGGAAATTCAGCCGTCGTCGACGTCGACTGGCGCTTTCGCAGCATGTCCACCGCATCGTGCTCCGAAGCCCAGACCTTCCACGGCTCGTCGCCGGACGCAAGTTCCAGCAAGGATGCGTCAGTGGTCACTGTTTGAGTTGCGACGGTTGATGTCGTGTTGGTCGTCACTGTCGAGGTGACGCTGACAGTAACAGTGTGGAACTCGGTTCTGGGTATTCTACTGTCAGCTGCTTCTGGAACTCATCTACGGTAGATCTGCACAGACGCCGCCTGAAGCTCACTGACTCGTTGCGCTACCGACCTGGCGGATTTAGGGCTGTGGAAGAAACGAACCTTGTCGCTGGTGTTATAGTGCCTCGAAAGAAGGAAGCGCAATCCGCAGTTCCATTGCGTCTCGTTGAAGCTGTCGCCTCAACTCTTGCGACAGCTGTGGGTGGTGGTAGCGTACGGTTTGGTTGTCAGCGATTGGGAGGAAAAAAAAAGACACAAAGGCAGAGACAGAAGGAGTGCTCAGAGGGAGCTCACCGCTCAGGCAGTTGTCAGTGGTGCAACTCAGCGCTTCAGCAGCTGCCGTCGCAGCTGGCGCCAGTATACCCAGAAGAAATCGACGCATTACTCCTTCACCTCACCATTTCACAGCATAATGTTTATTGAAATGAAGCGCAAAGAAAGATGGAAGTCAAAACAGGGCCAAGAAGACATTAAACTACCTAATCATTCTCATCTCCCCTGATTTCTCTCGCGCAAAAACATGGCAAATCTCGATCACTTCTTCCCATCACAGTAAACCCAACCCCAGACTAGCACCAATACGGAATTGAATACCCGATGCCAAAGCGACCCGCCCCAGGTACCGTTTCATCGTTGCCTCTGGTTGTGCAATTCAAAAAAACTTGGATTTGGTGATTCCAGGCGTCGTAGAATCTTAACAGGGGGTATAGCTGGGACATTTGCCGGCCAATCAAGTCGGGGCTGATGGGACTTGGAATCAAGGCAGTGGTGCATGCAAATGCCGGCACCGTTGCATCGCATCACATCTACTATTATACGCTGGGAATGGTCCAGAGCACATACTATTGTATACCGCTCTACCGTGGGATGGTAGCAATCATCAACGAGCCTGCCAGAACTCATATGGGTAGGTGCGGAGCGGGCGTTGTGTGCGCTGGCTGTATGCGTTACTATCATCCAGGTCTGGTAAGATAACTATTTGCTCAGAATGAGTGCACTATCTATTGTGAAGTCCTCAAAGCAAGAGATGTTGCAAGATATAATCGTGGCATAAATCTATTTATATCAAGAGTTGAGGTTTCGTACCCATTGTAACATTTAAACACATTCAACAATAAATCCTTTTGTGTCATTAGTATTATCATCAGGCACCTATGCAAAGCAAGTTGGCTGTATCCTGGAAAACACTCAGGAAGAGCGTAATTTCCCCATAGTGAAGACCAATGAGCGTCAGAAGCCACACCGACGAGAAAGCGCAGGGCACGCAACCCATCGAACAAGCCATCCGCCGGGACTGATTCCAAAAATTAGAGGCATGATGGCGTCAAATCGTGAAGCTGAAGCATAGCTGGCCACTTAGCAGCTGTAAATAGCGAGAGGAGAACGATGAAAACAGTCGACTTGGACTGCTAAGAGATGCGACGAGACGATAAACTTTAGTGTTGATGGCCTGCATACAATTTCGTGTGAAATTAATTGAAAAGTCAACAGCTGGACAAAAGAGAATGCCAAACGACAACGGTGGGTTACTCTATGTTAAGCCTTGTTTTTGGCTTAAAATACGTGATCCGTGTACAAAAAGAACCAGTTACGGTAAGTGAGATGGCACACACATGCTCTGCAGGGGCCAGTGAGGGGTTACCGACGTAATGAAGATCAGCTACTGGCTGTGTGAGATCTAAAGCATATCGACGTTGCCTATGAGCGACAGCAGTGAGGCATATCCAAGCTGTTAGTGTACCGCTGCTAGTGTATCAATCAACCCTCAATGCATATACTGACCCGCCGAAGATGAATGCACGCCAACATGGCTGAAGCAAACGTACACACCACAGTCCTGATCGCACTGACGACCCGACAAATCATGGCATATGAGATAAGATTTGAAAAAAACATATTGCAAGGGGTATATGTGACTTATGTACAATGGGCAGCGGTTTGATGCTGGCCAATAGGTAGGTAGGTACGGATGCCAAGCATCGCGAGATTCTCTCTCAACACCCAAACCAGACTACGTTCCTCATCATTCAACACCTCCAACAGCTATAAAAGTTCACTCCTTCTACCCCTGTTTCTTGAGCGTGTGGAATCAGAGAGCTTCTGCACTCTACCACTAGTGACTGCAGCACTGTGGCTCCTGCCCTTGCCAATCGGGCTGTGGTCACGACGGCGCGACCGAGCTGGTGATGGCGATTGTGTCTGGCTGTACTGTTGTTCCATTTGCCGACGACTTACAATAGTGACTGTTGTTGTTGCTGTTGTTGTGGAATGCTCAAGCGATGCTGTTGCGGCATGAGATAGTAGGTGATTTCGGAAGGGTGAGGTGTCGCGTCGACCTGGGATTCGTGCCGACGCTGATAAAGGTGATGGCTTCGGTTTCAAGAAGCATTCGCCGGCATCGGCCCTGGGTTTTGGAGTAGGCGTCTCAGATTCTTCCAAAACATCATCCTTTGAGAGGCTTTGAGGTTCTGAGAAGTATTCAGTGTGATGCTTGACGATCTCAATGTCTTGTTCTGCGAGAAGCTCTTTCTGGTGTTGAGTCTCCGAAATATCAGACACACTTGAGGCAGACGTCTGCGAGGCGTCGTCGTCATGCAGAGACGGGCACGAGTCCTTGAGGTGGAACAGATCAGGTTCGGAGTCAGAGAATGAGAGAGTGCGAGAAGGTGTAAGGACAAATTCGAAAGGGTATTCATCAGTTCGTCCAGCATCGGTTGACTTTGTAGACGCGTCGTTCGCCTGAGGAACAGATCCCATTTGTTTTTGTTCATCGGCTTCAAAGGGATCGTCATAGGATTCGAATTTCGTGTCGAGATCCTCATCGAAGAACATGGTGTTCTCTGAGTGGGATGTTGATTCGTCGTCGACGCTCTCAGAGTCCCCCGAGAGAGACGATGCAGAGGATATATCCGAGTGATGCCATGGGTGATCTTCAGGTAGATAGGATGCAAAGTAGCGAACAAGCGAATCGAGACTCCGTGTGCGGAAGAGCTGGACAGCATGCTGCCACTGTTCGGTTCCAATAAGAGCTGGGTTGGCGATGATCTCAAAAGATGCTGACTCTAGCGACCGGTTGAGCTCATTGAGACGGTGTTCCTTGCGTGCGGCCATGAGCTGGTGGAATTCATCGGCAGTGGATGCCTCGTGGGAGAGTTCAAAGACATCGTGCTGGAAGGCAACCGGGTCGGATATGTATTGCACTGTGGTGTTGTACTGGTCGTGCAGCTTGGTGAAGAGATCATCTCTCTTGTACCCAAACTTCCAATAAGGCCATCTTAAACCTGGATCGTCCATGCTATTACAAGGGATTGAGTTCGGTGTGTTCCTGGGCGTCGGGCCTATGTTGACGCAGCGAACTGCGTAAACGTAGAGAAAGTGAGTAGGAGAGGGTGGATTGGGTGTTTTTCGGTGGGAGGTGGAGGTTGCGGAGGGCGTTGGCGGTCGTTAATCGTAGTGGTCTAGGTCTCGACAGGGCCTGGCAGTCCATTTAGATGCAGCAAGTTACAGACTCCATGTTTTCGGTTGCAAAGTAAAAATGTTGGATGTTTTTCTTCACCAGGAACTTTTGGGACAGGGCGTTCGAAGGTGGATGACGATGCTCAAGCTGCGGAGTGTATGAAAGATGATGGGAAGTGACGGTGGGAATGAAAACTCGCCCAGGGATGCGTGAGGTGCAAAGGTGGGCGGCGGTCGAGATACCCAATTTCGCCCCTAGCCCAGCCAAGAAGACTGGAAGCAGGGATAAGCTGACGGTTTCACCCACCCGCACAATGCGGAATTTTCGTCTAGCAATGAGCTAGGCCCAAAGGGGCTTAGCGGCAGCGTTTCTGATTGGTTCAGCTTAGGCAGACCCAGCCCGGATACCATTTCGGGCCACCCATCACAGAAAGCACAGCCAATCATTAATTGCTCCACTCATCACACGAGGATTGCCAGGGCCACCGTTTGGGTCTTGTTTGGTGCGTTGTCAGGCATTGGCTATCCTCGGTTGCCGTTGCGCCAGACGATATTACTGTGAGGCATCCTCATTATGTCGGGGGTATTGTCAGTCACGTGAGATTTGAAAGTTGCAGTTGGTGCAAAGTATGCATCCATTTACCCTGTTCCAAAATATTGAAGGGATTTTACCAGCGATTTATGAACCGAGATAAAATCTTTGTGGACGTCTGGACTTCAGTCAAGCGCTTAGCCCACAATAAATCGAAGTTCATTGCGAGCGAGCTTGCTGGTACCTCCTTTCGACGGATGGTCTTTTGGTTGTTACCCTGCAAGCCTGCCATTTTCTTCCATGCCTCTGGCTCTGTTCTTGGTGACTGCTTGTACGACTGGAGTCAGACTAACTGCCTCTCCACTATTGAGTGCCTAACGCTCCAGGTTGCCAGCCATTAAGGCAGTAAGGCATCCAGGCTCCACATCCCGGTGGGGCAGATGGGGTCGCTTCGAGCGGTTATCGATAATCTCATCGCCGAAACGTTCTTCCGCTCCGATGCAGTCAGCACGCATGATCCCTGACGCCAGCTGTCAACAGATGGCTAGATTCTTCCCGCTCTAGCCACAGCAGCTTGGTCAGCCACATATTGTCCGCCCACCTGTTGAATCTGCCCAAAATCAAGTTGATTACGAATTGTCATGTCGACCATCTCTTCCCCCCAGAGGCACCTGATACTTTGTTTCGATGCTCACCTGAACACCCGCGCCATGCGCTCGCTTATTATCTCTGGATATGTCTGACTGGGACTCAGTTAATGACGTCGATTCTCGATTGACACTCCTAGCACGAACTGCCATCCATCGTACAAATCGTCTGCAATTGTAGCAATTGCTGAAAACTGGACTTGGGAAGGAGGCACGCGAGATGCGGCTTCCTCCCGAAACCCCGGTCGAGTGTCAAAGCCAGTCGGGTGGTCCCAGTTTCTCCGTTAGTGGCGCAGCTTCATTGGACCGAAGGGCTTGACGGGCGATGGCACCTGCATACAACGGCCACCCACACTACTCAGCCATGACTCTGCCCTGGGAGTAGGACTGGGCCTGGTGAGGCTGAGTTTTGCGCAAAGCGTTGCCGCCTGCTGGAGCC